>VWPU01013669.1:0-300134 GCA_013398955.1 Callaeas wilsoni
GGGCCGGGGGCGGCGGGGGCCGCGCCGAGGAGGGCGGGCAGGATCTCTCCCTTTCCTTAAGGTCTGAGGAGAAAGCTCCGCTTCAGCCGCCTTGCCTCAAGCACCCATCCCCGCCCCAAGCACCCCTCATTGCCCCGAACGTCCCTCTTGCAGCCAACACGCCCTCGCTGCCAGCGATTTAAAGTGCGCGCCAGAGCAGTTCTCACTCGGGGTGTTTTTGCGGGAATCTTGACGTGTTGAGGAGGTGTTTGTTGTCGGGGGAGGAAGGGTGAGGCTGGGGAAGGGGCGCATCTCTCCAGCTTTCGCAGGTGGTGTGGGTTATTCTCCCCCGCACCCCGTCACCGACAAGAGATTACAGGCTCAGATATCGGATGTCTTTTCCACCCCACCCCCCGTCAGTTTTTGCCACATCGTTGTGGGTAAATATTGTCGAGAGAATAAGTTGTATTAGTAGCTGAGAGTGCTAAGAATGGGCTGAGGAAGGACATGGACCTGTTCAAAGGGGGGCCACCAAGATGATCAGAGGGCTGGAGCACCTCTACTGCGAGGAAAGGCTGAGAGAGTTGGGATTGTTCAGCCTGGAAAAGAGATGGCTCCAAGGAGACTTAACAGCATCTTCCTTTATAGTAGCTTTATAGCACTTTTAGTACCTAAAGGAGGCCTGCAAGAAAGCCGGATAGGGACTTCTGACAACGGCATGTAGATATAGAACAAGGGGAATTGATTTTAAACTGAAGGATGATGAGTTTAGATTGGCTATTAGGAAGAAAATGTATACTGTGAGGGTGGTGGTGCACTGGAACAGGATGCCCAGAGAAGCCGTGGATGCCCTGTCCCTGGAAGTGTTCAAGGCCAGGCTGGAGTGGGCTCTGAGCAACCTGGTCTAGTGAAAGGTGTCCCTGCCCATGGCAGAGAAGTTGGATTGAGATAATCTTTAAATATGCCTTCCAACCCAAACCATTCTGTGATGCTGTGAAATAAGCAAAACTACAGAATTGAGATTAGTAGGTGTGCTCAGGTGCCTGATATAGGGTATTGGGGCCTGTTCTACCAGTGGGGAAGCTGGGGTGGTAACAGATGAGTTCCGTGACCTCAGTGGTCTTTGCCAGCCTTTATAATTACATGATTCTGTGATTTGCTCAAGGTCATGGAGGAAGCCCTGGCAGGTCCTTGACTGGAGCCAGCAGTTGTCTGATCTCTTTCCTCTGTGTTTGAGGGCTGAGCTTTTCTCATAAATGTATTGCCTGTGTGGTTTGTTGTGGGTAGAGCCTGGGTGGGCAAAAGACCATGCTGCCAGCAGCTCAGAGGTTATATAGCCAGGACAACCCCAGCACAGAAATAACAAATGATTTAAAAGATAGAGTGTATTTTATTCTTACATGACTGCACACTAATGCTTGGCTCTGGGGAGAACAGAATAAGTGAGGCTTCTTAAAAAAAAAGGTAATCTGTCAATTTATGTGTTCGCAGAGGTCAGCTCTGAGTGCCAAATCTTGTGTTTGGCACATTCAAGGACAAGGAGGTATTCTGGAAGTGGGGATGGGAGGTGCAGTCGCAGGACAGCTACAAATAAAGGCTCTGGTTCACTGTAGCACAAGTGTTTCAATGCTCCTGCTTGACTCCAGTGCCTCTGCTTATAGTCTGTATTGGGAAAGGGTTTTTTCCCATGGGTGATAGACATCCCAAAGACTCTCAAAGGGGCAAAGCATGCATACAGAGCAGCTCTGGAGTGCCATTATGAAAACTAGAGGCAAAGAGTTCCCTCCTCCAGCTATTTCACTTCCCTGCAAGAAACTTTAGCATGCAGATGTGACGGCTAATGACGTTTTGATCTGCCTGTGCTGATTCAGCCTGTTTCTGCATCGCACCATTGCTGTCTTGATCTGGCAGTGCTGCCTTGCTTATCAAGGAGCACATCTCACTGGCTGGAGGGCTGCTTGCTGGGAGATGCTCAGGCCCTGGCAGGAAGTGCAGCAAGGTGTATGTGCCATCGAGGAAGCTGTGCCCCTGCAAGGAGGTGTCTTCCACTAAACGTGGGAGTGCCTCAAATGCGTGCAACTACTCATGAAATGGCAAACCAAAGCAAGTTATCTAGGACTGCCACTGGTGGTTTCTTGATTCAGCATGCTGGATTATGTAACCTGGAGGTTCAGCTGAGGAGGGACTGTATCTTCTAACTGAAAGATGGTATTTTCTTAAAGGTGCTGATTTGATTAAGCGTACCTGTGCCTTAAGCCTGAGGAAAAGCAGTCCCTCCTGCAATGCTGCATTCTTTCTGGCATGCCTTTACTCATCTGTCACACAGCTGCAGGTACAGTGACGATGAAGAGGCAGGAACGTTCCCTACCTTTGGCAAAGGGAGCCAAGGATGATTGCGTTAGCGTTCTTTCATAACAAACTCCAATCATTGGCAGATGACTTACAATCAAGGTTTTCTTTCCACCCTCAGCCCCACTGCTCGTTCGAGTAGTGTATCATTAGGATGATTGGATAACAGATTCATGCACGGTGCTGAAATTAAACTTGACCTGTCTAATCACATCGTAAATAGCAATTGCAGGTTGGGGGGTTTTTCAGCCATCAACCACTGATCTTACAAAAAATGTGTTGGCATTGGGGAAACAGTTGTAGGTGGTGAGAGAAGGAAATATTAGCAGAAAAGGTATGCAAAATATCAAGATACGCAAGTGAGTTATCTTGCACCCGACTGATGTGCTTGCTTAGGAAAATACTATGGGGAAAAAAACTCCGGTGTATTTGGCAACTGGGAAGCTGAAGATGAGTGCTTCATATCAGACTTCTGCAATTGGTTTGGCATAACTTTGCAGAAGGTTAACTGGCCGGGGCTGCCCTTGTCACTATGTGCCAACAGTCACAACAGAGCCGAAACAGAATTCCCCCTTCTAAACACAGAATAAGATATAGCTGTCCCTTCTCGCGCCACTCTTGAGTGCTGAGTATCACACAAGGTCAAACAACCAAGAAAACATATGAAAGTGCAATGATTTACTAAAGCATCAGAATAAATAACATAAATAACTTACACACTGGATAAAAGTGTAATGGAAACCCAAAAAAGAAACAACTTCTCAGCTTCTTCTAAAACTTACCCAAATTGTCTGGCATGGAGTGTGATAGAACTGATCCGTATTGGTGCTTTGGAAAGAAATTCACCAGAGGTTTGTTGTTAAAGTCTTTGTCCAGTAATTTAGGTGGGAAAAAAGTGAGAAGACAAGTGAGAGTTCACCAAATTGCTGTGTTTCTAAGGTGATACTTTTAATGTAAGTCATTAAAAGAAGGGAAGGTAGAATGAAATAGAAAGGATACTGCAAAATCTGTCCTAGTTTTATGATGGATAGTATCCCCAAAATATCTGTGAGCTAGCATAAGTGCATAATGCATAGCAAAAGCAGAATTTGACCTGGCATGTAATTCAAAAAGGAAGTATTTAGAATGTAAGGTATTATTTGTGGTACCACCAAAAAAACCTCCAAACACAAAATTGTTTGGTTACAAGATCAGCAACATGCTACTGAAAGTCTCTGTTTTGTAGCTGGGGGAAGTTGAGATTTTACACTGGAAATAGTTAAGGTGGTTTTTGCTTTTTTTTTTTTTAATTTAGGAAAAAGCAGAAATTATAACCATTTTGAAAGTCTGATTCAGAGATGAGAATGATTTTTTTTATTTCACTGGGTTTTTTACATTTTTTTAAAAGTGTTCTTTTAAAAAATTATTAAGAGTAATTAGTAACAGATAAGTTAGTGACAGATAAAGATAATGATATCCATTTAGTGTAACTGTCTTCTTTCTTAGTACAGAATGCTTCTTGTTTGTGTTGTAATGCTCAGGCTGTCAATATTATTTCATTACAAAACAAACAGGAGTTTTGTGAGTATTGCAATTATTTTGGTACCAGATAGCAGGAGTGCTTAGTGATATGCCAGTAAAATTAAACCATTTTTCAACTGCCCTATTACCACATAAGTAATAATACTGCACACAGCACCAACTAGTTATGAATGTGTGAAGACATAGTGTTAAAAGATCTGTATAAAACTTAACCATTAATACAACATTTTAAACTAGCTTTCAGAACAATGCTGTGTCTCATCTGTTGTCCCAGCAAACAGGTTTCCATTTCCGTACTTGCAGGTGCACCTTCGGAAGAAGGCTGAGGAAAAGACATATGCCTAGCACAGATTTCAGACTTCTGGACTTCAGGTAAGTCTCAGTGAGCCCTAGGAAGGAATCAGTGGATTGCTCTTAATTGATTACCTCTTCTGTATGGCCAAGTTCAAACTGTCATGCAGAACCTAAAAATCAGACCCTACCTGTGCCTATACCATTTTTACTGATGTTTTTGCTCTGGACCCTTGTTCAGTGCTCTCGATCACTTTCTGTCTTTGGTTATTTGACAGGGAAAAAAAAATATTTCAAAGTTTAAAACAATGACTTCCATAAAGACAGTGTGTTCAGTCTTTAAATGAGTGGTTTTCCACCTTAGTATTTTTTTATTTTTAAATTGTGACTGAAGCAAATATTAATCCTTTTGTGGCCAGTTTGCACCCACAGGCTAACATTAGGCTTGCTTGTCTGGTTACCTTTTACAGACCTCCCTCAGAAGTAAGCCATAGAGCAGGAATCTGCCAACCAAACGTAGGAAAAAAACCTCACTGTAATGACACATTACTGGAGACAGAAGATACACAGAGGTTCACATCTTAGACCAAGAAAAACTATGTTGCTGGCAAACTACGTTTAGCAAAGACTTATTTCAGCTGCCAATAATTATTTAGAGTACATGCTCACTTTTCATATAGATATGCACAGATCCAAACTAAACAGAGCTTCATTTGCCAAGGCCTCCAAGTAGTGCTATGATGCAAATATTAAAGAGTAGTAACAAGGCTCTAATGACAACTGGTTTCCCGTTTGCTGGATACAGATATTCAGATATTCTATTCCCAGTGAACACACTGGGCACACCACAGAGCAAATGATGAGCCTGGATTTGTTAGGTGTGTAATGAAAGAGGGTAACACACTGAAGAGGATGAATTTCAAGTGCAACCAATAAAAAAAATCTCCTTATGAAAGTATTTTAAATAGATTTGATGCTAGCAAGATGAGAAATCACAGAAATCAAAAGCTAGCCGTTACAGAATGAAACCTGTTGCAGACAGAGGAATTGTAATTTTATAGGCAACACTGAATTCAGTTCCAGGAAAAATGTACATGAAACATAGCTGTCTTGACAAGCCCATTCAGCGAGCTACTCAAGATGGAAGCTGTGTGAACAAAAAGCCTTCTGAAACCATAAAAGCAGCACTCAGAAGCTAAGGTGAAAAAGCTCTAAAATTATGGGAAGGTGTCACAACCTGTCAATTTATTAGTAGATGCTTCTAAATCAGTATTAGGAACAAAATTCCAAACCCTTTAAAGGTGGCATAATGGAACTGTTCTGAAAGAGGAGAGAAAACATGTTGCACAGGACTGGGGTTTCCAGGACTTTTGCTAAATGGTCTTTGGAAGATTGTAGACAACAAAGCAGGGCACAAGCAGCTGATGTCAGTTTTTCCAAACAGTAATAATTTTAAGCATATGGGACTGGAAAAATACTTTGCAGTGACTTTTTGAGCAAACATTTTTAGTCAGGAATAATAGCTAAGCAAAAGGACAAGGAGCTGATTTTACTCTACCTCGCTTTTTGTTTAGAAAGTGTGAAATGCTATCATCAAGTCAAGAATTTTCTTTTCGCACAGGGGTGTGTTAATATTTTACTTCCAAAGATAGGCATGGCTATAGCTAGTGACAACAGACAGTCTATTCAGTCTAACCTAGTGTTCAGGGGTCACAGCCTTTGATTGAGGAGGCTTTTGGCCTGTGGGGTTAAATGAGAGGTGACTTTAAATAAGTGTTGAGAGTACTGATTTTCATCAAAAAGCTGCTTATGATCAGCAAGAGCGAAACTGAGAATATGTCACTGAATAAAAACGTGGAACTAGATCACTCCTAACAAAGCTGAGGGTAGGATTGCTTTCGTGGGATGATGGCAAGTCCCAGGTCAGTTTGCTGATAATAACTGCTGCAAACATTGGTTTAGCAGCAAATGGTGTTCCTGATAGAAGGAGAGGAGGGTGTAAGGATGAAGGAAGGAATAAACCACCTATCCAGTCTCTTTAAACACAGTGGAGCTTTAAACTAATCCTGACAGCTTGTTTGCTGGTGGCACAAAGGAGATGCTGACCTGATACATGAATTTTGTCAGTCAAGTGCTACCAGTCAGGTTAGGATTGCAGGAAACTGCCTGCTGAGGTACCTGGCAGCCTTAAGCCAGGTGCCATAAACAGAACAAAACAGTTACAGAGGAAGGATGCAGGCAGGATGCAGGACACAGGCAGGAGGGTGCAGTGAGCTGTTTGGAACCTCACTGTGGGGTTGCTGCACTAGCCCAGAGCCACAGAGCTCTTACAGCTTGCACTAGTAAAGAGTGGGATGCACACGTGGTGGCTGAGTAGGAAAGGACAGGATGAGACTGAACCCTTCTCCTTCATGGCCAGTGGTCTCAGCTAGAGCAAGAGCTTGGGAATATCAATTGCCTCAAATGCTCTGTCTGTCCTGCAAAAATGTGTGTCTGAGCAGGCCAGTGAGTACAGTGGGGCTGGAGGTGGCTTGTTGCTCCTGTTGACACGGTTCTACTTTACTGAGGTGCCTGAGTCTGTGCTGGAACCCATGTGTTTGCCCTCTCCAGCAAGTGCCCTGAACCCTTCACTGAAGAGTTGTCTCATGCTCTCTGACTCTGTGAATGTGAAGGCATTGTGAGCAAAGTGGAACACATCCAAAAGGACAGATTGAGGCAAAATGGCCTCATAAGGTAATCTTATATTTAGAGCATGCTTCTGAGGCTAGGGCTCAGTGCTTTAAGTCCAGTTCCAGTGCTCCCCCTGTGCTCTCAAACATATCTCAGCTAGACTTGTATTGCAAGTGCTGACACTGGGTTCGCACTGGCTCCAAAAATGTTGATGGTTGATCTTCAACACACAGCTTTGAGCTGACTGAGGCTGACTGTTGTCTTGTAGCCAGCAAAAGGTCAGTGTAAGGATACAGGCAGCATGAAAAGCAGTCACATGGCAGGTTCAAGAGAAATAAGCTTGAGTTCTCCCCTCTGGCCTGGATCAAACTGGAACATGTACCAATTTGTACAAATGTAGGATTGATCTGCAGGTTCAGGTCTGAGTGACAAGTTCTCAAATCCTTGCTCTGAGAGTATGACAGAGAATAATTATTGTAGAGTGGACTGTTAAAGATACTTACTTGAGAGGGGAGATCTTTTGCTGAGACTCTGACCTAGTGACTATCAATTTATTGAAAATGTAAGAAATTAATAACCTGTAAACCTCAGAATACCTAATGCCCCTTTTGGCAATCTTATTGTGACAATCTTACCAGAGCTTTATAAACTGTTTCCTTCAAAGTTTTAAAGTGAGAATTAATTACTCCCCCTCCCTCCAGCCCTCCAAATCCATTTTCCTACTGTCCAGAATACCTGTGTTCAGAAGAAATGACTATTCCAAACTCCATCTTCTGCTGAGAACTCAGCAGAATCATTCACTTTAGTTTAGATACAATATACCCGTAACAGGATGCTTCATGCAAAGAGATGCTTACTGTCTGCAGTGCTTGGAGAAAACTCATCCCCTTTCTCAAAGGCTTAACCAAATATATGTTTCAAAGGCTAAACCAAATATATACTGTTCACTGTCTATTAATTAAGAAATAATGGTCTTAGCAAAGGGCGTTTCCTAGGGATTAAGGACTTGCTGCATGAGTGGATGGCCTGACATTTTTAATTAAAGGCGCAAGCTCCTTCTGTTCTGGCATATGAAATTCCATTTAAATGAGGTTCTATTGAATTCAGTACTTTTTCATGGCGTGAAGTTCACCAGTGCTGACAGGTGCCCACCACCACGCCCACCCCAGTTTAATAGATGGCAACACAGTCTAGAACGACAGCTTTTGACTGTCTCATCAGTGCCAAAGTATTACTGCTGTGAATGTGGCCAAAGACATCATTTGTGATGCTGGGGCCTTCAGAAAATTACAGCTGGTTCATCTACGGTAGTGAAGGAGTTGTTTCCAAAGTTGTAGGTCTGTGAGGTCATACCAGAGGATCTTTTCCATTCACAGTCTACAGTGAACCTCACCACAGACCATCACCTACATAAATGTAAAGGTGGGAAGTTGGTAGGACATGAGTTTATGGAAGAAATGATAAAAAGAAGGAATATAAAAACTAGAGATGTATCATGCCTGAGAACAACTAGAAGCAGTTTCCTTATGTGTCGAATGGCCCATGTTAATAGCTCTGGCATAAACATGAGTTAAATTAAAATGGCTGGTGTCTGTTTCCTTAAAAGCAAAATAAAATGCAACTATTATGAGTTTTTGCTGTTCAAAATCAACAAATTTTCCCTGTCTGAGTGGAAGTTATGCTATATGCAACCTTTGTTCCAATCAAAGAGCCCCAAGGGCCAGCAGCAGAGCTACTGCCAGAGGCAGTGTCTGTGTATCTCCACTGACTGGACAGGAGACCTGTTGGTCACAACAAAGATGGGTCTAACCCAGAGCAAGAATGCTGAAATTACCTCTGTTGGCCATGAAAATGTCCCAACAGCTCAATCCCACACCTGTCTTTTGTTGCTGAGCTGGGCCATTCTTCCTGTCTTTAGTTTGTCTGAAGAAATCATGTATTACCTCCCTCTAGTACTCATTAGCAAAAGAAAAGCAGGATCAGGCCCTAAATTTATGGAAATTAAATGCTGTCAAATCTGTTTAACTCCTGTAGGACTTTTTCACAACTTTATTATAGTTGCATCAGAGGCTGTTTTGTTAGGAAATAGTAACATATTTTCTGCACCCCCACCTTATAGCACTACTGTAGAGAAACTGTTCTGACAGGGAGCAAAAATACACTGTTGGAAATAAATTCGGTGTTATGCTGAATGTCAGCCATGAAACCTCGGTGAAGATGGTGGGTGAGAAAGCTTCCTTTCCCTAGGAAAAGAACTGCCTTCTTTTTGGGACATCCTCATTGAGACTTCAGGAGCCGCACCATAACATTCCGCACCCTACCTACTGCAGCACACATGCCTACAGTGCTGAACTGTGGGGGCTGAGGCACTTCTCCAGGATCCAACTGCAAAGGCTGGGGACAAGGTGGCATATGATGAAATGGAGCAACTCAGAAAGTGACAGCAGAAACATCAGAGAAGCAGACATAGCAAGTAGCAAGGACACGCCAGAGCCAGCAAGGAAAACCCTTGTAGCCTGACCTTGAGAGAAACCTAAGAGAGAGATAACTTGAGTTGTGGCTCAAAAGAAGCTTGAAAGTGTGAAAAGAGAAAACACTGACTATTGTTTTGACTCCTGCTGTGCCCAGAGTAACAGGACATTGTGTACATTCTTTCTAAATAAACAGGCACACATTAAAAAGCTCAATTCACTCCCTCATCCGTTTCTTCTCCAAACAGAAACAACCTGTAGGGACCCTGAATATTGGTCAACTGCCTGGGTCAAAGAGGGTAACAAGAAGTACTTTAATAAAGGGAACTTTCTCCTCAGAACTGATTTTTTCTTTTCTTGTCTCTAGTAAAAGATTTTAGTCCTTGTCTATGGTGATATTGTCATTAGCATTGTCATAGCAACTGATAAACAAGGAAAAAGCGATGTGCAACAACTTTTTTTTTTTTGAAAGGCAGTCCAAATGTCTTACTAACAAGTAATTTGGTGACAGAATTTAGCAAAGCGGTTGCGCAGTAAATGGGTTTATCTTTAAACATAATGCTCTTTTCCATTTTAACTGAGCATAAAATTGTATCTTTGAAGGATCGGCAAAAAGTGGGGCTTTGTGCCTCTTGAGTAGTTCCATGTGACATATGGTCTTTCCAAGCAATAGTTTTATCGGCTGCACACAGTAGCAGCAGATTTGAGCTAATGTTCCTGTGAAAACAAGTAAGGGTTTATCCAAAAACTGAAGAAGGGGAGGAGAAAGGCACCTTTGCCCTGCTGTACAGAAAAAACAAATCGTGTCTTACGTCAAACTTACGACATCCCTCTATAAATATAGCAGCTACTGGTAGTGACTAACTTCAGTGCATGCACTGGGTGGGTTGAAGAGGACTCCATGACCTGTTTGATTCCCTGCCCACCAGTGATGTTCCAAGGAGAGTTTCAGCCTTGTGCCGCCCTGAAGCCTTGGATGGAGCAGGGTGGTTCTCGGGAACAGATGGGGCATCCCTGCCTAGAGGGGCTTAGGTCCAACTTTTCCTGTGTAGCCACATCTCCAGTTCCCAACATAGATGCTTATAATCGGCATCGGGCACTGGCAAACAGCACCACTTGCTTGTTGTTAGATGCATCTCATGGGGTGCTGAAGAGCTCCCTGTCTCCATGCTCCCCAACATCCTGCTTCACTCTGGGATAAGTGTTGGGACTGTTCACTTAGCAGCTGGGCAGCGGTGCAGGGCAGGATGAGCTGCATACACAAATACACATGCCCTGTGTTTGTTTTAGCACACAACTCTGCCAAAATATTGACCTAAAATTATTTTTGAGCTTGCTGCCACCTCAATTGAGGACCACTGCACTAGAAATAGTCCCTGTAAATTAATTGGTGCTGGCATAACAAGTGCAGGAAGAAGACAAAAATTAATGGATTGCAAAACATTTCTGCATCTGAAGAATTCTGCTATAGTAGTTGTACACACGCACACAGGATGCAAATAAATATATGCTCATATGGTTGTATTCTTGCATACACATATGCACACATACACATATTTATACTTGCATTTATATACATATATGTATATATATATATGTAGAATGACCTTAAATGTAACACAGTAGGGAAAATTGAAATGGAAAATTTAAAAAAAAAAAAAATTCCTCTACCTGAAAACCTTACCAGAAGGCATGTTTTCAGAAAAGCTTTCAATGTGCTTGAATGGCCCTGTGATGCTTTTGTAGTAATGAGTGATTTTTTTCTCGTTCTTACAACAATGCAATAATTTTAGGTTGAGTTCCTCAAGGCCTTCTCATCAGCAAGAATGAATTCCCTGCATTCTGAAGTCTTTCACAAGCACTTCTCTTTCCCCTGCTGTCTGTGCCACTCTCTTACTCCCAAGCATAAGTGTCAATTTTGCTTCTGTCTGAAGTTCAGTGAGCTATTTTTCTGGTGGGTAGCTGAGATCTCTTTGTAGCAGCCACACAAGTTTTTCAGAATTGACATGAGATGTCACAATTGTGGCAACATTGCATCTACCCTGGGTGACATGATATTGGTTCAGGGGAACATTTGAGTCAGGACTGAGGCATTAAGAGTCCAGCCTGTGGATTGTCCCAAGTCCTAAAACTATAGGGGAAACAGATATAGCTTTGATTTGAGACCTACCACTGCACTTAGAAATAGCACCTGCCTGTAGTAAAACAGCGCAGTGTAGAGTGGGAAATTACTCTTTTGCATTATATATAGATACAGGAGGAGCAGGCAGAGGCACAAAAGAATATCCACCATGGGTGATAGCCAGAGATGGATGGCATTACAAAACAGGAGGAAAATGCAGCTCCTGAAAGTGGCTTTCCATGTCTGAGTTTCTCTTGGGACCTTGGCACCATGCAGAGTTGCTAACCCTGGGATAGGAATACCAGACCTTATATATTATAAGGTCCTTACATGCACGCTTACAAAGGACATTGTGGTACACACACTGCAGACAAACTACTCTGCAACAAAGAAAGGCTTTGTGCTGACTCAACAGAACTAGGTAACAAATGCAGCTTTAAAAATCACTCTTTCTCGATAAAGGGTAATCGGTTCTTGCCTTTTCTCATTGTGTGAGATACTCTATAGACTTTATTCATTAGAGAGTACTCTGCAAAGTTGAAGTAAGAAATGGGAAAAATAAGGATGGCAATAGAGTTGTAAATTCAGCTTGTATGTCAAGAAAATTACAATAAACTGATACACTTTCTGTAAAAAACACTGACTGATGGTGCCATTCCTAGAATAAAAGCAACAAACATTCAGTATGCCAATACGTTCAAGGTACAGAAAAAGACTGGGCCGTCACAGAATCACAGAATGGCTGAGGTGGGAAAAGACCTCTGGAGATCATCTGCTCCAACTCCCCTTCTCAAAGCAGTGTAAACTAGAACTCAGTCCCCTGGGGTGTGTCCACTGAGGCTTTCAATGTCTCCAAGGAGGGAAACTCCACATCCTCTCTGGGCAATTTATTCATGCATTCAATTACCTTCACAGTGAAAAAGTGACGGGCCTCCAACTGGACATGCCGGCCACATCACAAGCCTTCAAGCCCAGTAGTTCTGCCAGTTTACAATCCACCTGTAAATTGACTGTCCACTGTCCATTTATTTACTACGTAGTTCATCAGTTTGCTGAATGTTATACAAGCGGTGTTATAGGAGGCAATGCTGAAAGTCCTGCCAAAGTTGGGAGAAATCACATGCTTTGTTCTCCCCTAATATGCCGAGTCTGTCACCTCGTCATTGAAGTTTATCAGTTTGGCTAAGCATGCCCTAACTGCAGTGTAGACCTTGCTGGCTTGATAGGAAAGAGCTGAACAACTTCTAAGGAATCATTTACGTAATGATGCCTGACTTCCTGATCACAAAATGTCCCTGAGCAGGCTATGCGGAGTTTCCTCATGTCCCTTTGTGTGTCCCCCCAGTGTATTACACATCCTGAGATCAGAGTCACTCTTGGTTTGCATGTCATTCACGTAGTTTCCTTATGTTCAAAACTTAGCCAATCTGACTGGCCATTTATTCATGTAACAGGCTTTGGTTCCCTCATTAATTCTTAGAATGAAGTTTCAAGTACATCTTGAAAGTCAAAATTGGCTTTCAGCAAGTATTGATATGCTGTGAAAAACCGTTGTTTTTCATGTGCGTCACTACATTTTTACAGGAAAATTTGAGGAAACTTAGACATGGACCGAAGTCATTAAGTTAAAGTGAGAGCTAATGTCACCCAAAAAATACTGGCATTTTAATGGAGAACAATTACTTAAGGAAAATTATTTGTTTTGCTGTTTTTAGAGTCAAATTTGTCAAGCTATTGTATATATCCTGGGGACACACTGACAGCCTTTCATGTTTATTCCTTTAGTGGGTTTTCAGCTCCTGGGTTCCTGGGGGAAGAAGACCCCTGGAAACAGAAGATAACTAGTGGAGTCCAGTCTCTTGAGCTGCCCTGCCTTGTTCCAGTCTAGTGGGCCTTGCTGGAGTGGGCAAAAAAGCTGGACTTAAGGACAGGATTTAAGTTACTGCTATTCTTGCTTTTCCAACCTTTTCTTGAACAGAGTACCAAATTCTTTAGCCTGAATTAGACAGGGAGGAGTAGAAACATCTTCTGCATCTCCTTTAATTCTTGATATCTTCGCAGCAGCTGTCAGCTTTAGTTTGTTCATCGATCATTCAGTTGAGCAAGAGCAAGAAGATGAAGGACCATTCACCCCTTGATGCTGTTAACAAGCCTGTCAGGCTTTGACAACTTAAATGAGAGACATTTCATAAAATTATGAGTGAAATTTTAAATGTCTCATTGAGGCATACCACAAAATCCTTTGCTGTCAAATGAGCACTTGCAGTAAGTTGGGTTTTTTCCCTGACTCAGCACTCTGCTCACGTCAAACCCATCAGGTTTTTGGAAACATCTCCTTTTTATAGGGGGCATACTCAGAAACATTAACACAAGCATTAACACTCAATTTACCTGCTGACATTACTGTTGCACATCAGTACTGTCATTTATGTGCACACAGCAGAAGGGCAAGATAGTTTAACGAAGACTCTTTAAAATGGACTAAGCTTCTCTGTTTCCCTATCAAATACCGCTACCTGATTTAAACTGACAGTATTTCACAACCAATTCAATGTACTTTTTCTCCCCTGCCACTGACTGAGTGGTCCACATGGTTTTAAGGCGATACTTTAGTCCCACAACAAGAAATATGTGTGGTTTTTAATGACTTTTTACTGCAGACATGTCCTGATTGCACACATATTGCAAGGGGTATCTATTTGGCCCTTGGCCCAAACAAAAGCCCTGTGCAGTGGCCGAGGCCACCAGGACACTTAAGAATAGCTGTGGCCCAGATCTGTGGCACAACAGCTGCACAAACGGTAAGGTCTGCCATGCTTGAGGAAGCCCATCACCCAAAGCACAGGGGCAGAGGTTTGTCTGTCTGCCTTTCACTGGGACAAATGTGTCCCAGCAGCCTCTATGAAAGCTTCCCAAATTTTGCTCTTCAAGGTACAGCAAAGTGGGGTAGTTTCTTTTTGTACAGATTTCAGCTAAGGAGAGCATAAGCAGCCTTTTCTCAGTTGACTGCAATCCCCATTTGAACAGAAAATTTTGTTTCACAACGTCCATGTGTGTGGTACCAGAAGAACCTATTATATTACATGAATAACAGTTATTGCAAGCTTGCTTCAAACAGAATAGGTATCTATTTTTGAGCCAGTAGCCAAAACCAGAAGCAATCGTGCAATTTATAGCTAACTAGGTAATCCATCAGCACTTAGGGTCCATCTTGGAAAAACATTTTGAGTATCAGCTTAACTTGAAGTATATGGATATATACATTGATTTCGGTAGGGCAAACACATATGCCTGGAGCTATGTGTGATTAAATGCATTGCTGAAAGAATGTCATTAGGAAAAACCCTAAATTTTAGCTGTATGAATTTGCCTAGAAATAAATATAAGACTAACTCCACTCTGGCTCTGTTTCTTTTTTGGTGTAGTACGACATAAGCAAGATCCTATTACTCTGCAATATTGATGGCATACCTTCATGCACAGGTGATAACACATTCCCAGCATACTATAAAATTTAAAATTTGTCTTTTCCACTGCTGGGATATTTGGGTTTTTTCACCCAGTTTTACTCCCCAGAATCTTCTAGAAACAATAATACTGATCCTGTATGTTCAGACTATACAAGGAAGAGGAACTTAGACAATTGCCTAATTTCTTTTTTTTCTCTGCTGCCCTTCGTTGCCTGTACTTTTTTCCATGCTCAGGAGTGAATATACTTTCTGTCAGAGTTTCAGCGTATTTTCCTGTCACACATTCTCCTGCTTCGAGCTCCTTTGTTCTAATACTCTTGACATTTAAGCTGAGTACTTTAAAGGTTCTTTCTCTTTACTTTATTCTATGATTTATTGATTACTTCCAGCTTCTGTTTCCCTAAGCCTATTTCCTTTCAAGTTTTCTCACCCTTCCGACTTGTTATTTCATCCCTTGATACAAATAATGCTTCATAGTCCCAGTTTTAAAGCCACAACCACGACACAATCTTTTCTCCTATTGGCTTGGTATAGCAGCATTTTTTTTGCACACGGAGGCCCAAAGACATTGTAAATGATTACAGAGGTCATTGTTACTGATGAATGTGTCACAGCCACACATTTACAAAGGGCCTGCTGAGCTGCACTGTCCTTTGCCAGTGGTTCCTGAAGAAGTCATAGGCACTACTCACAGATCAAGGGACTGTTCCGTGTGGGAAAGTGACACTCTGCACTGGAACACAAGTTGGCATTGTATGGGGGGAAGCCCCCTTCCAAAGGCTGAGCAGTGCTGGCTGTGTGGCTCTGACTGAAAACCAGAACAGAGTGAGATGCTGGATGAAGGGCCTTGCCAGCAGTTAAGGATTATTGCGCCTACATATTATGGTGCCCATTCTGTGCTAATTGCTACCTGGTGGGAGCCACGCAGTCGTTGACAGAGTGTGGCTATGTGTGTGCTCCCATCCATGCTTCTGCATGGTTTTTTTCTGGTGTCGCTCCTGTAAAAGGAGGTTTCCATTCACCAGAAAGACCAGTTCTAGCATAAGAAACACAGCAGGAGCTGTATTAGGTGTGGGTCTCAGTGTGAGTCTTGGACTGAAGTTACCTAATTTGGCTGTATCCCCAATTCCCTGCCATGACGTTGGCATAATATTTGTGTCCTCCTTGGCATCTTCCAGTGACTCAAGCTATACAAATAGTTTTGGAATCATCAGATGGGAGAGCCTAGAATGAAGCAAGGCATTACTACCAGCCTTCCTTCTCTGTCTCCTGCTCCGTTGTGGCAAAGGACTGGGAAGGACCCTTGTCTGTCTCACGTCTCTGTTCCCGTCTCGGACTGAGTGACACACTGGGCCCTTTAATTTCCCCTCGGTGCCCAAAGCAGTGCAATGATTTGTACACACGCAACGGGAAATCACAGTAATTCATCTGGATCCAACTAGGAATTTGTATATTAGCATATATAGGCGTTAATGGGTAGATTGCCCAAGGTGACAGCCGGATTCTGTGCAGTAGAGTGCTGTGTTTGGAGGGGCACTTTTGCCCACTTCCAACTCAGATACAGGGGGGTTGTGAAGCAGACTGTAACCAACACTCGCATATAAAGCATGCTCTAGTCAATTAGCTAGTGATTTTTCTGTCAGCCACGATTCTGTGCAAATGAGGAGATATCAAAGATGTAGAAATTGATTGAACTCAGCTGAAAATGTACCTCCTGCTTGGGTTCTAAAGTAAATAACGACCTTTTACAAGAAAAAAAAAGGAGCATTGTTTTTTACATTTTACTGTTTCAATAGAGATGAAAAATTAAATTGCCAATAAAATTTTATGAGAAAGGAAATTCTCATTAGAAATTTTATCTCAGAGTATTGATTTTGCTACTGTGAAGGAAATTTCCCTCTAAAAGTTAATAAATAAAAGCAAACAAGGATAAACTTTTAATTGCTTTAATTTAAAATCTTCTAATATATACAGTATTGGTAAGATTATGTTTTAAAAGAAAGACGTAACTTGCTGGTTTTCCTACATTTAAATGTCAGTTAGAAAATTTTAAATGGTGAAAAGTTGGTCTTAGGTAAGTCTGTGAACATGACTCCTTATTAATCTGTGAATACAGATGACTGATTCCTTGGCCTTTGGTTTGTCTGTCAGAACGCACATACCAGCAGGATCTTACTCTGGTTCATTTTACATGCAGCTCACCTGGAGGCTTAAACTGTGTTTTACTTTATGCTAAAAATTCAGCCCAAGTGATAAAGCCAAGACTGAGAAATTAATAAATTGTAATAACAGTGCTTTTATTAACACTGGAAAATTGGAAGTTATGCTTCTGGTAAGAAAACGGATTTTACCAAAACCAACTATTAGTACGAAATACTTCAACCAAAAAAAAAAAAATAGTCAAGATATTTCAAGATAACATATTCTTCTTGTAAAGAAGGATTTTCAGTTTTTCTTTATAGAAGCTTTTGGTTTATTTCTTCCAGGTTTCCTGAGAATTGCCTCAAAGCAACCAGAGGTATGTTCCCCTTCCTTAGGGCTTTAATATGGTCCATGGGACCCCGGTGCTCTGCCAGCTCCTAAGGCACAGGACAAGTGAGGGATTCTGGGTTGGAACCCCGTGTGTCAGAGTGATGCTTTTATGTGGGTTTTAACAATGTTATCCTCAGATGAATTGGAGTGAGGCAAGCTCAGGAGCTGACAAGCACAAATAAATCTCCAAGTGAATGACCTGGTAGTTTGTGTGTCTCCTTATTTCCTATTTAATTTTGTTTTGGGAGTGGCTACTGTCTTGTGCTGTTGTGGCTTTGTTTTCTAATCTCACAGATGTCTGCCAGCTGCTGGATACTCAGAAGAAGACAGTCACTTGGGCTCATTCCTGTAAGCCATGTCCCCGAGTAAGTTCTCACACACAGAAAAGAAATTCAGGGCAACAAAGAGAAATCAGTGAAAAGGTTCTTTTAGAGTAAAAATTTGGTAGAGATTAAAATAGGGCAAAAGTTCAAATGAGAACGAGCCACTGCCAAGCAAGCAAGAATCTTGGCAAAAAAGAAGGAAAAGAAACATTGGTTTAAAAGGCAAGTAACCATGGCGAGGCAACAGCTCAATGCTAGAATCTGGTTAAGAACTAATATCACACAGAGCTGTGATTGTTTATTCAAGGCTAGCCCATGGGAGAACAGTTGTCTCCAATGAGTGTTCTCACAGCTTGGATCCAAAATTATAACTGCATTTTTTTTAAGCATCCAGCACTTCAACACTACCCATTTACTGTTAGACAAAAGAAAAAGAAAGTACGAAGTTTTTTTCTTCGTGTCCCTTGTGTGTTTAAGGCAGAGCTTTACATATGGAAAGGCATTTCATGTCAGCTGTTGAACCGGTAACATGCTATTCTGCAGCAGTTGCCAATGGAAACTGTTGATACATTTTCAGTGCCTTCCCAAGTTTCAGAAGAAACTGGAAGCAGTGTATGGTTTAGAGATGTTTTGTTTGTGTGGGTTTTTGGAGGGCGAGAGAAGAGGTCTTGCACCCCTGAGCTTCATTACTGCAGTTGTGACACAAAACAGCTAATGGAGTGTGGGAGCTAACAGCTGTGGAATTAAGTTTAGGCATGAAATAAAAATAATGGCAGCTTTGATACAAGTAATAATTTACTAAAGATGTTTTGTGGCTATCAGCAAACTCTCAACATATGCACACATCCATACACCTGCTTAAGTTGTGCACCTGTTGTCCTACAAATAAATCAAAAGGGAAAAATGGAAGCTTCCAATGTTCTGCTATAAATAAAAGATGATTAATACCATTATAGTGGCAAACAGGTATTGGCAGCACACAGAAAGAATGGAAGATTGTCATCTAATTTGTGCTTTTGTTTCAACATCTAGATGAGCTTGGAATACATATACAGTGCTAGAGGACACAGCTGCAGCCCAGCAGATGAGAAAGAGAGAGCAGGTCAAATTCATCTCTCACTGTAAGTCAAAAGTAGCTCAACCAAAGCATGAATTATCATGGAAATGAACACCATCTGATTTTTCTGCAGTCTGGAGGATTTTGTCCCTTACACAAATTTATTGCTCAGAGCTTCTCAGCCTAAGCCATGGCACAGTGGCATGTACTGGGTCTGCAGGTCTCGGCACTTCTGGGAACCTGACATTGCAGCTATTCTTCAGAGACCTATAGGTCTGCGTGGAAGGTCTCTTTTTGGAATCAGTATGCACATCCTTAAAAAGATCTCTTAGGCTAAGACCTAAATCCCTACATTTGCACTTTGTGGAATCGTTTACACATCTGCAGAGGGCAGCTTTTAATATTGCTGGAGTCTTTGGTCTCTTCAAGTCAACAGGGCACATGGAAATTGCTGTGTAGACAATTTCAAAGCTCCCATTTACCCACAGTCTAATTAAAATTTAGGCAATAGAAGCATATTTTTGAACTTTCCTACTTCAGAGCTGGCTACAATGGCTGTCAGGGTGAATAAAAAATATTTTTTCTTAAAGGAGAGGATTGGATTTTAGAGGGTAAAGCCAAATTCTTTCCCTTGCCTCTGTCCTGTCCTTCTCCTCCACCTCCCCACCCCACACCCGTGGATGCATGGCATTCCCCTCCACCAAAGCAGCTAGCTCCCTGTGGAATTGCCTCTCCTGGATTCAGACTCTCAGGTAGGCTGAGAATGGCAGTTGTGCAAATCACTCTATATGAGCACCATTCTTTGTTTTACGAGGCAGGGCACTTGTTCTGAGATACAATTTATTTCAGTGTGTTAATGGCGTCTGAAGTGTGTTTTGCCCATTCTTGAGTAAATGTAACATATATTATGGGCAGAGAGACAGGGAACTCTGTGTCTGATATGACTGCATTTTCCCCATGCCTTCATAGTCCTGAGGAGCATCTCCCAAAACTCACAGCTGCCATTGTATCAAGTCAAACTGCTACAGCATGTTAGAGAGATATGCACAGTCTTCTATTCATTTTTTTTCTTTACCTGTCATCTAAAGTGAAATCACTCAGAGCAGGAGCCCCTCCTCGGTCTTTCTGTATGGAAAAATTATAACCTTGTCCTTTTGTGGTGTTCTGCATCCCACCTGCACTGTGCTAATCTCCTAATGTCAGACTCTGTATTCCTGGTGCATCAATGGAACTGCACAGGAAGAGCAGAACTTGGCAACTTGGTTTTATCTATTTAAGAGCTCTGAGATCTTCAGGAGCACAGAGGCTTTACATTTATTTTTATTATTATGTATACTTTGCTGGGAGCAGAACAGGAATGCCCACATTTGATGCCAGGCTCTTGTGCAGGGCAAAATCTGCTTTCAGATTCTTTCTACATATTCCTGATCTGTGATGAAGATTTCTGTAGTGTCTTTCATATTCACAGCCTGATCCAAGGGGCACTGGGTCCCTCTCTGCACAGATACATCCCTGCTATAAACAGGCACTTGCACAGAAATCAAGAGGAAATCCAAAGCATATGTGAAAGCGAACTCGGCCCACTTTTAGTGCATAACTTAAGTCTGCTAAACAGGAATATATGTTCTGCTTTAGTGTTATTGTTTTTCCCTTGGTTGACAGTGAGAGCCTTTGGATTCTGCAGTATGGAGTGAGGAGACATTGTCAGTTTTCCTTGATGATTTTTTCCTTCTTCACCATTGTCAAGAATTCACAATCTGAATGACTCACGTTATTGTGAGCAAATATTGCCTTACTTTGAATTATTTTATTTTTGTTGCAATCACCTTTGAATGTTACTATAGTAATATCTCTGGTTTTTCCTGTCAAGAAACTGTCACAGACAATTTCATAAACCTTTCATGCAGCTATAGAGCAAAGAAAATGATGCATATATTTTACTATTATGCTTGTTTGTAAATAATAAGGATATTTTAAATGCATATAATTGCATTATAAGGAAAGAATACAAAGATGCCAGAATAAAACAGGTTAAAAACGAGAAAATATTGAAATTAAGATTAATATTATGTCCCCTGCTCAACCTTTGCCCAAAACTCTGCCTCATCCCATTCATGCCTTTTTGTCTGGGTATGAACAGTTCTAGAAATTGGAACTGAGATTCCCTAGCTTTGTGCTCCATTGACAGTAGCACACTGTCCTTCAGCCACTGTAAGGAAGGACTAGGTTGTATTGCTGGCTGGAACCTGCCAAGTCATCTGATAGCAAGACCATATAATTTGGTCTCTAGGCATGAGAGGATGAAGTGTCCTCATTGGTAGGGTCTGAAAGTGGGATTCTTCAGATACTTCAGTTGCTAAGCTTCAAAATGTCTTCTCCAGACACAGACATATGGTGATTTTCATTTTATATATGTATATATATGTATACAATTTACCACATTTGAGAAAAATGTCCACTGAAATGGCAAACAAGCACATGCACAGTAACACCCTGAAAGCAGATACTCAGTTTCAAGCAGCACAGTGTTAGGGCATCTGAATGAAGGCTGTCGGCTTTTTCTGTTCCCAAACAAATAACTTTCCTTGATTTCAATCTCAACTTCATAGAAAACCCAAAAAACTGAAATATTTTGATTGAGTTTCTCCCAAATCCTTAGCTTTGGATGGACAGTAGGGAAAGAAAAATATTCAGTTTAATGATTTAACAGTTAAATGTTTTAACAATTTAACCTGGCAAAGTTCTGAGAATATAAGAGCAGAGTATTGCAATGGGAAGATATTCAGAGTAGAAACTGGGACCTATGTGTTCTCTAAAGCGCAGAGGGCAACTGGGACCTGTGTGTCCACTAACGTTCACTGACATCTGTCTCCTGTCACCCATAACATTCCATACTGAACAGTTTGCCTGGCACTCCCATGTGTGTGGCTTGGTGCATCATTTTGCATTGCTTATCCAAGTGTGGCTTTTCCTGAAATTTAAGAGTAGGCTCAAAGCACCTGAGAAGGGGTTGATTTGTGAGCTCTTCTCCACAGATTGACATGTGTGCAGTGAGCAGACATAGACCCAAAGAGACAATTCAACATTCCTGCAGTGTATGGCAGGAATTCCTCTTTCTTCTCATCTCTGCCCGCCTTGAGCTTCTTCCTGCCAGTTCTCCTCATCGTAAGAATGGAAGCGCCAATACTCAAGATGTCAGAGGGTGTAGGAGAAGCTGCTGGCTGCTGCTGTAGGAGCAAAAACAGCCAAGTGTCCGAGTTTGTGTTTAAGCGACAGGATCTGATTTAAAAAAAAAAAATAAAAAAGCATAGGTTTTCTCTGAGCCTGAGATGAACTAGAGAACCATCCACACTCCTGGAAGAGTGGAACCTCAGCAGATCCTCAGTAGGCATAATGAAGTCCAGTCCTGCCCTGGGAAAGCAACCTCTTTTTCCAGTGAGGATTTGTCCACTGAAAAAATTCCTGAGCAAATTATTGTCTCTTTAAAAGAGGTTGAAAACACAGACCAGCTAGAAGACACAGTATTCCCCATGTTGAGTGAGGTTACCATGGCAGAGTCCCACTGCTACAGTCACAATTTTCTGCTGCTGTACCATATGCTTCCCAGAGAGGCCTGTTATTTAAGTTTCCTTATATATCTCCCAGAGAAGGGTGCTGTTAGGTAACAAAAATCTGTCAATTACTTTATGGCTAGATCAGTGATAGGCCGAAGACAAGGATTATTGCAGGGATGGATGTTTTTTTCAGGGTCATGAACCAGCCCACACAGATTAATTTTATATTTTAAACTTCTTGTGGTTTATCATTTTATCAGTCACTGTAAGCGGGCAGCAGGCTCTCACTTCAGCTGTGAAGAATGAAGCATTTTAGATGATGAAAAGGCATTAGGAACTTGACATAGCTGTGGGATAAGATCTTTAAAAAAGTATGTGCCTGTACCTTATGAAAACAAACATCCATAGTTGGCTTGGGGCAAAGGGTGAAGGAAGGGCTGGTATGGAAACAGTGCTGCAGGACAACTGCCAGGGGAGTTTACAAGTACTAGCTGGAGTCTATAAAGTAGAGGGAGGATAAAACATTGGTGGTATGTGATGGGATATTGCACAAAAGGAAAAGAAATGAGACGAGGCAATAGTGAAGAGAAGTTGGAAGAAAAGAGAACCACTGGAGAAGGGAGAAGAGAACAGCAGGCTGAAGAAGCATGGAGTTTAGTAAAAAATATAGAGACTAACAAGTACAGGAAAGAAATATTTCAGCACTGTAGGAGGATAAACTTGTGGGCAAATTCTGTTTGTTTCCTTGGCCAAAAGTAGGCCCTCATGCTCTAGAGAACAAGCAAAGCTCTCTCTGGTAGCATCTCTTATGCCTTTGTTTGCTGAACTTTCTCCTTCAGATGCAAACTTTTTTTTTTTGTGTCAGCACGCTGCCCTCCCTTTGGTGCAGGAGGAGGGTAATTGGAAGCATTTTGCCACAGTCACTTTCAATGGGACAAAATTCCAACACCTAAGGCCAAGAGTTAAATCTGAAGCACTTTGTACACTTGAACAGTTTAACCTTAACTTTTTTCTTAACAAAAATGTGTTTGCAAAGAGGAATCCATTGTTCAGTATTTCACTTAGCAGCTCTGAACTGAGGCCATATTCAAGCTATCCGCAGGGATGTATTTGCAGAGGTTTCATCACTAGCAAGCTATACTTGGTAGGTTCACAACGTAAAGTAAAGACTTATTATTTCCCATCTGTTTTGCCTTTTAGCATTTGTCCATCATACACTGACACTTCAAGCTGGCTTGCTGTGATTAGCTTAGTGTGGCAGAGAGGTTGCTCACATCATCAGTCAGAGCTTGTGCTCACAGTCCTGGGCTGAAGCTGAAAGTGAAATCCACGCTAAATCCTTGAACTGTTGTAATAGCCTGATGGCCATTGGAAAATTCTTTCCTTTTTTTCTTTCTTTTGCGATTAGAAAGTTTTTTGGTGAACAAGGTCTAGGAACAAGAATGAGGTGTAGGGGTGAGGAACCAGCTGTAGCAGGGGGAAGAGCAGAAGAGGCAAGTTATTTCATATACAAATGTGCTGTGCATATGTCATGACTCACCAGAACGTGAATCTGCAGTGGAAATTCGCAAAGGGGAAAAGCCAGAGTAGGTTTTTCATTTGGAGTCACACTGACTTTTCTTATAAAGTCTTTGTGGTCTTGACTTCCCACATTGATGGGACCGGTCAAGACATTTTTAATGAAATAATGGTTCCACATGAAGCTGTTTAGCAATGAGAGGGCTGGCTGGCTTATATGAGCAGTGGTCAGTCAGTCAGGCCACCAGCTGAAATGTGCTCAGCCTTGTACAGCAGCAGTTCTGATGGGATGTTGCTTGCTTTTGTGACTGTGAGTTGGGAGATATTGTCTCAGTTTTCCTTGGCCACAGGTCCTTATCATAGAAAGGAAGGAAGGACAAGCTCTCATTTAAGAATTTCCATGGAATTCAGAGACCATGAAAGCACAGATATGAAGGAGAAAATCCTTCAAAATGGACAATGTGCCATTCAGAAGAAGGCAAGCCCATCACAAACCTGTGACAGATAGGAGAGAACTTCCTGTGTAGGATCATTGGTCACCTTCTGGTGAAGAGGTAGAAAATGCCTGACTTTAATTTTGTATTACTGCCTGACTGCCACGGGAGTTCCTTTGAGATATAAGAAATCATGATAACAAAGCGCAGTGATCGTATCACTTTAATTTATGCAACCAGCAAGGATGTAGAATTATGAGGCAAATATGTAGGAAAAAACCACCCATCTCCCTCAGGGAAACTTGCACGTAGAGACCTATAGCAAAATGAGATTTCCAGAATGATAACAGCTCACCTTTATAAGAAGAAGATAATATTTAGGTGGCTGGTTCCACCCTCCTCCTCCCCCCCCATCACTAAGTACTGTTTGTATTTAGCCTAAAGCTCCTTTAATCAGGGGCTAGTCTTGGTTCTGCAGATGAATATTCCCATTCAGTTGATAGATCCAGAATCAAGCCCTGAATTTCCTTGGATCCAGGTAATTTAAGGATTTTTAATTTAGTAGTTTCCACTGAATTAAGAATTGATGACGTTTTTTCCACTGCACTAAGTAGAAGGTGCTGTTGCCAAAATACGTGCTACTCTGTGAGCGTGGAAAACCTGATAGTTTCTTAAGGTGTATTAAGCAGCAACAGACCTTTGAAATGTAAGTTGCAAGAAAATGAGTTAACACATAAGACACATTCCATGTGAAAAACAAGGGTGGTGTTATAAGATGGGTAAGAAACTTATTCTCTTGGACTGTGTGCCTCAGTAGGAAACCAAGGCCACTGGAGGCACTCTCATAGATCAGATAGGGCTGCCTCTACCTTTATTTTGAGCCACAGGTGCCAGCTAAAGGCCGTATGACCATGTGTGGCTGCTCATTTAAGGGAACAGGGTTGCATGTTAAGTTGTCCTGTTAGTGCCTTTCACCACACAACCAGACCATTGTCTACCTAGATACATTACTCTGTGCCTCAGTTCCCTGTTGCAACAGGGCATCAGAGGCTTCATTTCTTCACCTTTTATAACTTCTCTGAGATCACAGAATCACAGAAAGATGGAGGTTGGCAAGGACCTCTGGAGATCATCTTGCTCAAAGAGGGCCACAGCTCAGATGCTCAGATGCTGGACACCATACAGTAAGCTAAATTGGCTCTAGCTAATCACTGTTTTCAAATAGGAAATAATTTCAGGTTTGAGGCTCATTGTTCTTGAAATGCAGATGAACACATGCCATTCCCTCCCCCTCCCGCCTCCTCTCAGACCCAAAACTGGTATCAAAATTGGCAACTGTCTTTAAATTTTTTTCATTCTTCATTCATGAACAACACAGCTAACAGTGAGAGAGATGTGAAGACAGTAAATATCACATTTCATCAGATGAACCCTCTCTACCTTCGCATTTTAAAGTACTCTGGACCAGTTTCATTAGAAGGGGTTAATCCTTGAGCCCAGTGACCAAAAGGTAGCTCACTCTCCACTCACTCTATCCCATCCACTGAGGAGAGGCACTGCAGATGCCAAGGGTGCAGGGTGCCCAGGAGGAGCACCCCAAGCTATGTGCCACCCCGAATAGTGCCCACCTGCCATGGCAGCCAGCTCCCCTGGGCCATTCTCAGCTCCATCCAGCTCGGGAGGAAGCTGGTGTTGCAGCAGCTCAGGCAGAAGTGCTCATGCTCCTCATGATACCATCTAGGACACCCAAATGCCACAAACCCTGCTTTCCATGGAAGCTCCGTGAGGCAGGGAACCACCTCACCTCCTGAACAAATCTACTCCAGGCTCTGACAGACTGTCCCGACCCGTGAGCTGCATGGTGGAGGCCAGGCTGGTGAGACCATTCTGGCCCTGTGCCTTGTCTTTATGCTGGCAGCAGGAGTGCCTTGGCCACGTCGGGCTTCTGCACAGGGTCACAGAGCATCTCAGATCACGCACATCCTAAACCATTCAAGGCTGATTCTCTCCTTCTCACACAGTAACTAGATTGATAGATTGAGATTTAATTAAAAATGATCAGCTACTGCAAGGACAGGCTTTTTCTTATTTTTTTTTTTCTTTCCCCAGGCACTTGGTTTGCATGTTTACTGTGCTAAAAACAGTTACGAGCAATCTGGATAGCCCTCTGTTAGCTGTGATGAAAACATTCTCCAGTATATCTGACAGTGCCTGCCACTGAAGAGGCCCAAGAAATACTCCAGCTCGTTGGGGAATGATCCTAGCTTTCTGCAAACAACACACTGAAGACCTGATGCGTCCTTTCACCTGAGGTCAGTGCTGTGGCATCATCCCTGGTGGGGATTTCGGCTTGTTCATGGTTCTGACAGCCAGGACACAGGTACAGATGCTTGTGGGCTGCAGCGGGATACATCCTGTGCTCATCTTCCCTTCACCACACCACACTGCTCACAGAACTGTGGTGGACAAGGACGTGGGTGGCAAGGAGCTTGCTGTCAGGGCTTGATGCACTTGGGGGTGACTGCCCCATTCACCAGGGAGAATAACAATTCTTTACAATCTCTGGCCTCTGATGAGGTTGGGCACTGAAAAACAAGCTTATACCCAAAATCTTTGCAAAAATACTAGCCTGACAGTAGACTGGGGTAGGACACAGTAGCAGCTCAGAATTCTCAAGCCAGATGTACCCTCTGCCATGGAAATGACTGACCATTGCACCCCCTCATGGGATGTAGATGAGGACCCCTGCCCATTCAGCAGCAATGGCCATGGCCAGCTGTGGGCATGACCAGCTCTCCTTCATCTCACTTCAGTCTACCTCACGGCATCTTTTTCCAGAAGCAGTTATACAAGCCCTTTCCCTGGCTGCAAAGCTGTTTCCTGCTCCTACATGCCACTGTTCATTCCCACACTCGTCCTGCAGTTCGCCACCCTCCCTCTTGTGCCAGTCTGGGGCCATCTGTATGCTGGGGCAGTGTTAGGAAATCCTCAGTACGGAGTTGCACTGAGCTCAGTGGTCAAGTGGGGCCAGTCCTGCAAGCAGGGCTGGCAAGGAAAAAGAGAAAGTTCATGTCTCCTTTTTAGTGATAAGGTATCCATTAATTACCAATGCAGTGGTCTTAAAAGTCCTTCTGGTTTGCTTACAGACCTCTACTGGTTATGCAAAAAATTGTCCTTCCTTCCCACCTCGCACACAAACACAAACATTTGGTTAATCTCATGGTCAGGATTATTATTTTTGTAAGTGCTAGTGAGCTGTAGCAAGTCACAGCATTCCTAAAGCAAAGCCGCTTTATTACCAATTTTGAAAATGCCTCTGTCCATCATTATCAAATATCCTAAATACCCATGTTCAGCAGCATTCTGCTGGTACTTAGATTATGAGTCACTGGGTAATTTAGCCCTGTGAGTGAGATTGTAAACTGTTCTCCCCCTGCCTTTTCCAAGAGGAGATGCCAGTGGGGGACCCTCATTAATATTCACTGTAACATACATCTGTTTGCCCCCTTAGCCACTGTATGAAAATACACAAGGAGAGGGGGAAGGGCAGAGGGAGAGCTTCAAAATGTTGGTAGCTAAGGCAAGAGCCAGGGATGCACCCTGGGCTGTGTCTGTCAGTCTGACAAGGACAGCAAGCATTTGCCATCTCTGTGAGCCATTCTTTGTGGCTGTATGAGCATTGAGGCATTTGAAGTAAGAAAGGCACTGGCTCTGGCTGAGGAATAATAGCGGAGCTCAGGTCGGTAATGCTGCTCAACAACTCAGTGTTAGGGCTGGATCTTGGGTGTGGATGCAAGTGACCCACTTCAGGTTTTTTGTTGCTGTTGTTCGAAAAACCTCAGCGTCTACCTTCTGTCCCATTGAGACTCAGCTACGACAGAGTCATACTTCATATTCATCTATAGGAACATCTGGCCCATGTCTAACATTTAATTTCCACACCATTAGAGTCAAACAATACGTGTACATCAGTAGATAATGTAATGCATTATCACGCAAGGCAGAGAGCAGCAATTTATTAGCCTAATTTAAAATAGCCTTCAGCAAAAAATAGTGCATCTTAATTCATGGATCTGAAAGGAATGACATATTTTCCTGTAAAATGCAAAGGTATGAACAGAGACATGCTTTTCCACAGTGGTGCATACATTATTTCTTTTTCTTGTAAATCTTTTAAAAGATGAAATATCAGTTCTCTGTCCAAAAAGAAGAAAAAAAAGAAAAAAGGGGAAAAAAAGAGAAAAAAGGAAAAGTTCAAAACTAAGGTACATCCACAATAATACAAAAGGAGAGATCTTACCAAGGGGACAAAAGAGAAAAAGCTGCCCCAGAACACAAGCAAAAATGACCTTTCTTTTACAGTGAAGTTGTGATCTGAATGTGAAGATCACTCAGACTTTCCAAGCTCATATTTCAACAAATCCAGGCACCTCAAGTGCACATCAAGCATTTCCTCCTCTTTTTTTATCTATTTCTTTAATCTGTCTTTTCCAATAAGAGACATTCTCTGGATAGGACCAAAAATATCAAAACAAATTAGAAACCTTTGCCGACCTAGCAAAATGAGTCACTTTTCACAAGCCTTTGATTAAAGGCCATAACTTCCTTCTAGAGGGAAATTAACTTCCCAAATGGCAGAGCAACACCAGGCTTACGTGACACCCAAAGTTCACTTCAGTTCTCTGAAGCGGGATAAATTTTCTCACTTTTGGTTAATAAATACATCACAGGCTCTGACAATACTGCTCAGCTCCAATCTCTAATGTACCCAAGGTTTACAGCTGTCTGAATTTGAGATTTGTATTTGGCAGCTTTTCTGGCTATCCTTTTTTTATTTGACATCAAAATGTCATTGAAAAACTACATAGCCTTGGAGCAAAGTCTAACCCAATAAATCCCACATTGTTTTTCCCACAGTGAAACAACTGTGCTAGGAGAACCAGGGGGTTGCCGTGCCCCACCTGGGATGCAGCCTGGAGGTGGGAGAGTGCCCACTCCCTCAACAGCACTTTAAAAGACAGCAGTATTATGTGGGCAGCTCAATCCTGCTGGCATGTGTCAGGTGTTTTAAGAGATCCTTGGAAGACTTAGGTACAATAACCTGTAGTTCTGGATCTGGTTGGCTTGAGCCCTGCCAAAACTGAAACCGTGCAACAATCAAAGCAGAACTTTTAGATGACTGGGAAAGCTTTAAGGTAAAAAAAAAAAAAAGCTTATCTCAAATATCTGCAGCAGTGCCACCCTTGTTTGGCAGCACCTGAATGGAAATTACCAAAATCTCAGATGTGGACTTTGGCCCAGACAACATATAAATAAAAATCCTAAACAAAAGAAGCCTTAAGGTTAGTTATTCTTTTGGCATTAAAGACAGTGATCTTTTCATCTTGACGCAGTGCTCCTTTCAGTGGGCTTGCATGGAATAGCGTAGGGATGGTTGGTCAAGGGGACTTATAAAAACACAGAGAAGAAGGAGAGAAAAGACAGCAATCCCAGGTTCATGTGGGAGCTCTTCTGGTCAGCCAGGGGCAGGACCTGCTTGCAGACCATCTGCAATGTGGCAGCTGCACTGAGGCCAAGGGGCTGGGCTGGGAGGGAAAGGGTGAGGGTGTATGGACACACTTCACGTGACAAAGACATTGAAACTGGAGATACAGCCCCATGCAGGGAATCCCACAGCAAAACTGTGACAAGGCATGCTTATCAGCAGTGGCAAGGGGAATTCTGGAGCTGAAGTTGAAAAATTGGTATGTTTGACCAAATTAAACAAGTATTCAACCAGAGAGACAGTTTTCCTGCTTGGAGAAGGACTGATATTCATGTGCTTGGAAAAATACTCTGCTACTAACTTAAAACATGAACAGAGACAAGAACAGGGAGGATCCAAAATCCAGGTGGGTGACCCAGCTCAGCAGTCGAATAGATCACTGATCTTCTGAAAAGTACTATAAAGGCAGAAAGTTCCAGAAGTTTAGGAAGAGTCACACCTGACACATGTCCACTTGACACATGTCAACAGAAAGAGAAAACCATTAAATCTTACACCAAACAAAATTCCTCTCGTCCAAATTGCTGGTGTACTGGGAGGCTTCATCTGGATAGTTCACTGACGGGCTGCAATACAGCACCATGGCTTGGGGTGGGGGTGGGGGGCGTGCAATGTGTGAAAGAAGTGAATGATGACACATTAGCAAAAGATTTTGGCTTTTCCATCTCAGCTGGAAAAGAAGGGGAGAATCTTCTGTCTACTATGCCCCATGATATATAAAGCGACCTGGAATAAAACTGGTATATCTTACCTGACCTTCTGTTTACCATGCCCTTAATAAAAGGCATCAGAACATATTCTCCTGGAACAGTTACTACGCTTGTAAGGATGCAGCTTATGCCGAGGTACCTGCGTCTCTCTAGGAAGGAAATAAGACAAAGAAAAGGTGCTTGCATTAATGCTGCCTCAGGGCACCAGCAAGTTACGGGTTGGTGGGTTTTACAAGACTACTTACTATGCTATTCAATTAAAAAAAAGAGCAGTTACCATAGCAACACCCACATCTAATGGCTCTTATGCTACCTCTGAGATACAAAGCACCTTCTTACAGAGATACATTGACCAATACAGCATGTCGTGGGAAGTTTTATGCTTCAAGCAATGGTTTAAGGGGGAGAATGTGCGTTCCAATAACCAGACATATTTATATCCCCAGGTTGTAATATTAATTTATAACAAATTGTTTTCGTTCCTTGATATCTCTTTTCTTCTCATTACCATTTCTTTTCTAATAGCACTTCCATTTTTTTCTTTTCCTTGCCTCCCCGGATGGATGATATTTGATTAAGTACAGGATGAGATTTGCATATGGGAGCTCTGGGATATGTCCCACAGTTAGGTGGGTCATATCTGTCTGTACATCTCATATCTAGGAAATGCTACCACCTTATCATAGCTGAGCACCCATGGTGGCCAAAGGAAAGCCAAGGGCGAGTACGTGTTTGTGGAATTAGATTTGGCACTATTGGTGGTAAAAGATGGGTTTGCTGTCCTGAAAAGGGATGGAGGGCAGCAATATTTATTTCCTTTTCCCAGTAGGATAAAGGGGGAAGGTGAGGTGGTGGTGCATCTTTCCCAGAGGTGTAGAAGGGGGTGCAGAAGTCTCTTTCTTGTCCTTTGTTAAGGGCATGGTTGAATGGGAAAGAAGTTACATGACCCCTTGAACACGGTGAAAGCAAAGTTAACCCCCTCTCAGACATACCAGAGCTGGAGAGCCACAGTCAGAAACGTGAGGAAGAGAGAAGGCACAGCTGGTCCTTAGCATGTCCTCCTCACTCCTTGGCCCTCTCTACAAACATTTTATTTCTCTGCAATAAGTCACAGACGCAGAGCAAGGTGCTGCAGGATTCTGCATCCCCTGTCCCCAAGGGCTGCTTTAAATGTATCCCTACCAAGTGGCACATTGCTGGGCCACAGTCACTTGGGCAGGCAGGAGTGGCTTCCCTGTGGACCTTGGGGGGACAAGGGGCAATGCAAGAGTCCCAGAGCTGCTTACCTTTCCCTGGACAAAGCCCAGCTTGGACACTCTGGATCTCACAGCTTGTGTGCCGCTTGAGCTCCCACTGTGTCTCTGAAATGTGGGGTCAAAGCTGACAATTAGTTTCCAGAAACAAAAAAAAGAAAGTGAATCTTCAATAACCTCTGATTTTGAGTCTTCTAATTATCTAGCCAGCTCAGTAGGAGAGGAACAACATGTTTGTCCTTCCTACACCAAATATTCCTAGTAAATCTAAACAAAAAAATTCCGGATAAAAGATCACTAATGATTTAAAGAAAAAGACATACAGATTAAACACAGTAATTATTATTTAGATATAGATTATCTTCAGAAACAGAGGACACTGCTATTTTGTTACTGCAGCATCAGTGAAATATGTCTTTCATTCAAATTGCAAGACTGAGCACCAGTTCCACGTTATTTTTCTGTGAACATAGGGCTCCATGTATTATTTGTGATGTTCCTAATTTTTAATTACCCCAAATTAAAACAATGGAATGATATATGATGAATGAAACCAAGCATATGTTAAAAATGTCTAAACAGTTTTACCTGGCAAAATGAACAGAAACATAAATTGCTTGTAGTGCATATTTAAAAATTCAATAGCAAGCTAAAATTATCATTTGCATTAATGTATTCTGAAATATGAATTATTAAGTGATTCACATTGGTGCAACAAAAGCCAGTTTGGAGAATCTAGCTTTAGCCTGCAGCATTCCTCAGCAGCCTTATCTTCCCAGTCCCCTCTAAATAGTGCTAAATATATAAAGGAGATTCTTCTAATTGGAAAAATGGATAGAGAACACCTGTATGAAAAAAGAAAGCCCTTTACATTTCCAAGCAGCCTTAAAAAAACCCCTCTCAAACAAAAGAAATTCAAATATTCAATGCTATTCAAGCCTCCCATCTCTTTTTCTCTTTTTCCTTTTTTTAACCCCCTTTGTACTTTGCACTCCTGTAATTTTTTTCTTTGCTTCAATCCCAGCCGTCGCGTAGTTTTTTCTTTTATTTTTTCTTCTTCTTTTTTTTTTGGTTCTTTTTTTGTCCCTCCATTCTTTGCACAAAGTTTCATTGTTTAGAGGTCAAGGCAATGACCTGCCAGAGGGAAGCGCGGGCACCTCTGCCTGCGATGCTGTGGAGGAGCCAGGGACAACATTCCGGAGGTGCACTGGGTGGTGGGACAAGGAGGCTTCCCCACCTGTGGGGCAGGAGGGCTGCCTTTCTGCTCTAGAGAGCGTGAGAGGGGCACAAGGGATTGTGCAGGGTGAGAAGTCAGACTGAAACATTACTGGTGCTTCATCCAGTGAAATCTTAGTTCATTGAGTAATACTTTCTCCTCTGCATCGTATAAGAAGGGAGAAACCTGTCAGTGAGGTCTTCTGAGTCTGGGGCTTGGGCTTCATAATTCAGGATCCCTTTATAGGACATTTTTTTCCCTCCTGATTTTTTATTTTTGGCTGAGGAGATGAGATCTTGATGCATAGCAAGAAAAACAAGTGCTAGTTAAAGAGGGACAGCTCAATGATGGAAAAGCAGCCCTAGGTCACTCTTGGACTCCTGTCCTTCTGTGGTGCTGAAGGTCAAGCAACAAGTTTGTGAAAGAGTCAAAGTTTTCAGCCTGTATTCCCAGCACTCTGCTTTCACTGTGCAAACTCGATTTCCCAGAACACTTCCTTAGCTCCAGCTAACTTCGGTGAGAGAACAGTTACAAAATATCTTTGTCTACTCATGACTGAGATGCTGCTGCTTCTCAAAAAATCTGTCAGTCACGAATGCCAGATCTGTGATGTGCATTGTATAGCCCAAGTTTACGGACTTCCTTCTGCACTGAGACACAAAGCTCAGCATTTTGGAAAGTGAATTTCTCTTCGTGCCATGTGATTACAGATATATTCTGGCTCACTATTTCCATTTCTCTTAAGTATTAGTAAAGAGGAAAAAACGGTCAGAAAAAATTATCTCTGTAGCATTATTTCTATAAAAATTCATTTCATATGCAAAGTGTTACTCTGCTCTGGGAAAACTGACACCGAAGGACTTACGTGTAATTATGTCTGTGTGTTGTGCATATACAAGCACACACACACACACACAGACAGTGCCTGATGAGCTGTGCTAATAAAGAAACAAAAAGCGGATGTGACATTTACCCAATACAATAAACATAGGTCAAAAAATAAATTGCCGTGGGATCATTAGGAGCACATTATGCATGAATAGCTTTACATGGCCAGCAGTCTTGCTACTCCAGCATCTTGTCACCATACAAGTATCCTTAGGAACCCTTGTTCCCAGTAATATTTTAGTTCTGGTCTCCACTCATTAGAAATGGGTATAAACTTTGAAGTGTTACTTCTGCTTTTGTCAAATTTATTAACCTGGCTGGATATTTTTGTTAGATCATTAGGTATCAGGCCCTTGAAAAAAAAATCTGCTATATTCTTGGCCCCTGAGATTTCCTGGAGCAGAGAAGAGATTAATTACGTGCATGCAGACAGAAGAAATAATCTATCTTCCATAAGATTTGAATTTTCCAGTTTTCTACGTCTTTGAATTTCCCCATGTTCTGGTACCAGAGTCCATCATGCTCACTGGGAGAGGAGCAGGGAGGGCAGGACCTGCAGAGCAAGCTCCTGCTCACATAAAGCTCCTATATTTCTGCCTGAGAGATCCCAGTCCAAAGTGCATCTCTCAAGCTTGCCCAGTTAAGTCCATGCTCTGTGCATGCACTGTGTTGGTTGACCCAGGAAGACTGAGCATCACTCAGATTTTGTGGAGATGAAAGTATGTGGAGATATGCTCCATATGAACTTCCAGGTGGCCAGGACATGCTGACAGATGAACCTCAAGCAGAGTGCCTGCTCTGGCCCACTTTCCCTGCACTTACTTCAGACATCCTGAAATCTCACACTTCGCTGCTTTTCGTGGGATGTGGTCCCTAGTCTGAAGCAAACATGGGTAAAGTGACTGGGCTTCACCTACCCCTGTAGATGTATTTCCAGGTAAACCCCTGGCTTCTGAAGGGATGCTTCCAGCCACTGGTGGTCTAGAGCAGCTGGATCCCTCCCAGTTCTCCACATGGGACAGAACCGAGGCCAACAGTTGCCCCAAGGCAGCCCGTGCCTCATTTTTACCTGGATAATACAGAGTCTAGAGAAGGGAGCACCTCTCCAGCCTGCTTCACATTCCTTTTCGGCAAGATTTCTATTCTCTTACTGGCCCAGTGAGTATGGGGTGGGAAGAGTTCCTTTTGGGCGTCTCATAGCTGGGTTCCAGGAACTCTCCCCTTGTGTCTATCTGCTGAACCTCATGAACTGGGTCAGCAATTACTGCTCGGGCCCCTTCTTGGAGACAGCTTGCTCCCACCTGCCGAGCGTAGCCGGGCAGTAGTGAGTCAGGGGCCACACTTGCCCAGTTCTCCACATTGTTTCACGTTCAGTTAAAAACAAAGCTGTCAGTAATTAACAAAACATGAGTTATTTGAGAAACCAGATTTGCCAAGCTGCTATTTTAGCAAATCATAACGGTGTCACTGCCAAAATCATCACTTCTCGACTCCCCTCTGCCCCCCCCTCCACAATCAGTTGTGTGCTGTGAAATTGAAAAACTCTGTGTGAAGGAAGAAAGTGAGGTTCAAAGAGAGCTGTGGTTTTTCAGTTTGTTACACTACCAATGCAAAACATGCCATAAACAAAATTAATGGCACTGTCTAAAAAATTCTTGCTTCTCTGAATTTTTCTTGCTGTCTGAGTAATAATAAGCGAGCTGGTCCTAATCAAACAAAACAATCACCTACCATAGAGCTTTGTGAAAAAAATTAGCATCCTCTCCCTTTAAACAGAGGGAAATTCAGGCTGGCAGAGTTGTAGTAATTCATACAATGCAGTGTCTAGGCCAAGAGTGAAGTATGCATCTCCAAGGGCCTGGTCCCGCACTTTGCCTGCTGAACTGCAGTGGTGTCCCCTCCTGTTGCAGGATGGGCTCCCAACATCAAAAGTTATTACAGGCCCCATTCTGCACCATGCTTACTTAGTGTTTTAAGATGTGCATGACTCTCATATCTCACAAAATTTAACTGGAACAGAAAGCTCTCACTCTCTCACTCTCTCACCAGTGTTGCTTACTATTAGCCAAAACCTAATGACTGGCATAATCTACAAAACTTTATTGTTTAGATATATATTTGTTTAAAGAAGTTCAGTATTCACCAGTCTTTAGGCTTTGTTCTGAGTTCAACCATGCTAGCAAACTACCTTGACATTTCTAAGAAATCAGGCACAAATCAGGTACCAGACAGAATGACATTCCCTAGGATTTTTGTTACAGGAACAAAGCTGTATGAGGTCAGGCATTAAATAGAGTGGAAAAAGCCGTATTAAAACCCTGAGACAAGACATGCATGAGTCATCAGAAACTTTCTGTCTGACTTCTGTGGACCCTGGATGAGGCTGTGAAAGAACATTATGATTTCACATGTCAGTATTCAAACTTCAGGATGTCAAAATTAGGATATTTACACTGCCCTAGGCATTTGGATTTGGTAGCACCATTTTTCATATAACTCAGTCTTATAGGAGACAACTTCCTTTAGAAATCATATAATAAATGTTGAAGAATAATTTAATACTGGGATACTAATGTTAAACTCACTGATGTAATTGATTAGCACACCCTTGTTGACTCATGGTGACATTTTCTGAGGTGCTTAAACAGCTGAAGAATACAAACTAATTAAAATGAATTTATGTCCCTTTGAAAAAAAGGAGGCATTTTCAAAGGTGTCCAATTAGGATACCCTTTTCCTGCTAGAAATGAGAGAGAATTGAGTGCCAGCTTTCTAAAACTAGTTTTGAAAATCTCACCTTTAATTCTTTCTCTGAACCACATTTTAGTAGTTTTCCATCCCAATACATTTATGCAAGCACTGTCACTCCATCTTGCTCTTCTAACAGGTACTTTCACCAAAGACAGCAATACTGAAATACTCATGTAACCAAGATAACTCCTCCAGTGCTGCAGCATCACACTTCTCGACATGTGAGACAACGTCTATCCAGGGATTCGATGGAATTTCCTGGAGTGCTTTGGCTCCTATCTAGTTTCCCACTCTCTTGCTGGTTGCCTCCTATCACAGACAGTCCCTTAAAGCTAAAATAGTCTGCCAATGGCTGTGAGTGCATATGTAGACAGGAAGTTGCCTTATTATCCCTAACAGTGACCCATCTTGGCTGAGAACTTCGCTGAGGGTTTCTATTCTGTTGTGCTCCTTCACAGGAACTGCATGCAGTCAGAGTACCTGATGGGCTGTTAATATGGGCATTAGCTTTTACGATTACCCTGACCTCTTCCTAGAGGCATTTGCATAATTATTTCATGCTAAGTAGAACAGCCTCATGTCTTGAGGAAGCTTCTTTGCACCATTTCCAACAGTGCACGTGGGAGCACTAGGTTCTGGCGTTCCTTCAAAACTGGGTCTCTCATATCTGAAGATATTGGGTACACAGTCTCTTCTCCCATTCCCTCTTCCCAGCACTGGCTCTCAAGTCGAATTAAGGTGTGCTCTGGAAGCCCCTGTTTGGTTGGGCTTTAATACCACCTGTTAAACCCAGGGGAAACCCAGAGCTTGAGAAACGCACCAAACCTCTGATGCGAGGTGGGTTTCTGACGAACAGCTCAACAGTTACATGGCTGAAAGGGTTTTGCAGGTCAGCACAGGCAGAAGGGAGGCCAGTGGAGGGCTGTAGGTACCTCTACAGTCAGCAGGCAGTTAGGGGTTGTAAGCAGAAAGTCCATGGTGTTCCAGCACTGAAATAAGACTGCTCAGGGATGCTGTTTAGGCTGGTGCTGATCCGCACCAAGGTACCACCTCTCCTAGCCCAGCCTGAGACATGACTGCTGGCTACCATGCCCACAGCACATCTCCAGGATTATACTCCAACCTAGTTAAGGCAAACTGTGCTAGTTTACCCTTAACACTTTTGATAGTAATTTTTTTTTTTTGTAATTTGACCATTTTGGCCAGGTGGAGAGTGACAATCATGCTGGCAGCAGATCTGAACTCAAGGGGATAGAGAGGCAGGTGCCTATAAGGAAGATAACTGATGAAAATGGGCTGTGTTTGATAATCTCTTAGGTCATATCAGCTGCAGCCAAAAGAGCTGGTTTACATCTGATTATAACCTTTGTCTTCGAGAGAGCTCTGAGTCTCTTGGTGGATCTTAGGAGTTTCAAGAAATTATCTGCTATCTGCATATCCTACATTGCTTAGGTATACAAGCAAGATATTCCTTACAGCCCCTCCCTCAGACACTCTGGAGACATGAGACAGATGATTCCAGTCTGGATCCATTCCACTACAATTATCCACTGTTTTTTTGTAACATATTTTTTATTTAAATAAATCAAGAGGTTCCATTTAGCACATTGCGTTTGTCTTGGCATACACTTCACACATGCAGAAACTCTATATTAAGGCTTTCATGCAGCCGTTAGCAAAAGAATCAGCCAAATGCATCCCTGGTGTGCAACTCTACTGACTTCAGTGAAGTTTCACCGGGGTATCCCTGTTCTGTTGATTTGTCCCCCTCGTTCTCATTCCAAAAGACAAAACAGAGGAAAATATATGTTTGTATTTAGTTAATGCAACATATTCCCCATATGAGACGCATGTAATCCCCTGCACTTCATTGTGTTCTACATTACTTGCTGCTTTTTAGGACTGATTTTCATATTTATCTATCATTTTGGTTTTATGACAGATGCCATAACAACATAGAGGTTGCAAGGACAAGCAGTAGGAAGTCAGGAAACATTGAAGTCACCATTTGCCCATGAACTAGCTAGCAGCCTTGAAGTGAGCCTCTTGGCACCAGCAAACGTAAGAGGAGGCAGGAGTCACTTAGTTTTGAGTGCCAGTCACCAAGGAACAGTTCTTGGCCCTATTTCACTCTAAGGTTTCGAGGAGCAACATCAACATGGTAAGAAGAACCAGATCCACATGTGTTGGTCTGGTCTGAGAGGTGGACAGGACTTCACCTGGCTTGCAGCGCAGTGATTGCACCGCCTGCATGTCATGCCTCCAGGTTCGCTTCAACAGCTGTCAAGGGAAGCAGAGCTCTGCCTAGTATGAAAAGTTAAAGCAGAGTGACACCAGTCAAGGAGGTGAGACTTGGGTGAGCTACCCTAAAAATTAATTTTTGCCACTTTGCTATTAAACACTTTTATCAGCAACGTGATGGAAACATAACTGCATTACAAACTATCATAGAATCACAGTGTCCTTACACTTGGAAAAGAACTTTACTATGATCAAATGCTACAGGCTGGGGGCAGAGTGGCAGGAAAGCTGCCCAGTGGAAAAGGACCTGGAGGTGCTGGTTGACAGCGGCTGAACGTGAGCCAGTGTGTGCCCAGATGGCCAAAAGGCCAGTGGCATCCTGGCCTGTATCAACAATAGTGTAGCCAGCAGCACCAGGGCAGTGATTGTACTCCTGTATTCGGCAGTGGTGAGGCCACACCTTAAGTGCCATGTTCAGTTTTGGGCCCCTCACTACAAGAAAGACGTTGAGGAGCTGGAGAAGAGTCTGGAGCACAGCTCTGATGAGGAGTGGCTGAGGGAGCTGGGGGTGTTGAGCCTGGAGAAAAGGAGGCTCTGGGAGGACCTCATTGCTCTCTACAACTGCCTGAAAGGAGGGTGTAGCCAGGTGGGGGTCAGGCTCTTCTCCCAGGCAGTAAGTGGCAGGATGAAATGGCCTTAAGTTGTGCCAGGGAAGGTTCAGTTTAGATATTAGGAATTTTTTTTTTTTGTGGAAAAAGTTGTCAAGCATTGGAACAGGCTGCCCAGGGAAGCTGTTGTAGTCACTATCCCTGAAAGTGTAAAAAAAACCCAAGCGTATAGGGCATTTGAGGACATGGTTTAATGATGAACATGGTGTTGGTGCTGGGTTAGCAGCTGGACTTGATGATCTTACAGGTCTTTTCCAACCTTAATGTTTCGATGACCCTATGGACAGGAAACACTGTTTCTCCTGCCACTCATGTGTCTTCCCTGTGTTTTGTAGTGGCATGATCTCTGAAATACTGTATTTCTGGATGTTGAAGCACTGATAAGCACTCAGAAAGTATCCATTCAGGATAATGATGGGCTTGGGGCACATGGCTAGGGTACAGACTGAAGGGCACAATGTGGTTAGCATGTCAAGGAGAACGCAAAAGACTCATTTAATCACCATTCAAACAGGGTGCAGAAGCCTGATAATATGTGGTCTTTTCAATTTAGCAGATATGTAACAACATTCTGTGGCTGGAAGTTGAAACCAGTCAAAATCATAATAAAACTGACATGAATATTTTTAACATTCAGGGTAATGAAAGTGGAATTATTTCCCAAGGGCTACAATAGAGTATACATCACTGGAAAACTTTTCAATCAAAAGAGAATGAGGCTGGATTTTTGTTTTCCAAACAGATATGCTCTAATTCAAGGAGGAATTAATTGAGGTCAGTACTGCAGTCTGCACAATAAAGGAGATCACATTAAATGTAACCCTTGATGTTTTGAGCATCTTTTACTGGCATAGAGGCCCAAAAGCAGGATCGTTCATATACAAAAATAGTCTTATTTATTGCTAACACACGCAGCAGTGGGCCAGGACTAACATTATTAGGCTAAGCATTCATATGCTCAGTATCCATGGGGCAGCCACCTTGCGAGTCTCTGCTGGCCAAGGTGCTGTCAATCAAGCAGAGACGTGTGAACCTTTGTTTCTCCTTAGAACATGCAGATGCTCAGTCCTGTTGATGCACTGCCCACCTCTTCTCTGCCTCCTCTCATAACGTTTTTAGATCTTGACAAGTCACTGATGATTTTCTGCTTTTTTCCCCTGCTGAATCTCTGATGATTTCATTTCTCTGCTTCCAACCATTACTAACTGTTACTGACCTAACAAGCTCACCTCTGTGGTCCCTCCTTGTTTCTGCCTTCTTGCCTATCAAAATCTCTCACCTCCATCTTAAAGCGGGAGTGACAGCAAGAGCTCATCTCTGTTAAAACTGAACCCTGAGTCACATAAATGGTTCCAGTGGTACCGTTTGTTCTTACAGTCAACAAACACACAAGGGCCCATATCCACTCCAAGGCGTCCCCTCATGGATTGCATCCCGTGTGGACATACCTCTTAATGAAAAGTATCTGCTCAGCCTTCTTATGCATGAGGGCTGCAAGCACATCTAAAGAGACAGAAGGAATGGTTCCCGCCTTCCTTACCCCTTGTAATGTGAGCCATGGCTGTGGAAAGCCAGAAAATCAGTAATTAAAAAGAAATTCTGCTTTTGCACAAATACTGAGGGTTATGTATGAGGGCACATGATTAGGATCTCATAGAGATAGGTGAAAATATTGGATAAATAGTACTAGGTACTGCTGTGCTCTTATATTTCACATTTCATATCTCTCTTGATAACTTTAACTACGCAGAAAACCCAAGTCATGGCTGTGGTTGGGGAAAATATATATGCCAAAGTTCAAAGAGCTGCACCAGTTCTCTAAGGTGTTAAAACTGCCTAAAAAACAAACCAGAAAGAGTGCAGTTTTCCTCCTGCCCCGTTTTCTAAATTCAAACCTTAATTACTGTCTTGGGGTGATTACAAATAACAAAACAAAATCCAGCAATTTCACTCTGGGTCCTTCAAGGGATATGTAATATTTTGGACAAAATGTTGACAGAATTATGAACATTCTGCAAATGCCCTGTAGAATTAAAGTATTTTAATTATGAGAATCTCCAGAATGGAAAGCAGAGGATTTTCTAGCAGTGAGAAGAAGTGGTACCACAGTCAGTCCTTGGTGTCCTGCTTCACAAGCCTCTGTAGGGTGCCACTGTCCTGTGAGCTACACAGAACCTGTGCGTGCATCCCTCTGAGCACTGCTGTGGCAAGCAGAGGGGAAAAAACCTCCCTCAGCTTTAGTGCAAAGACTTCCTTGGTGGATAGGCAAGTAATGTTTGTTCTGGCTGTAGTATCTCTTTTCAAGGATACATATTGCTGTGCCTGGAAACTCTACTAATGGCTCTGTGTGTTTGTGTGTGAAAGTGTGACAGATGGATTACAGAGATAGATAACACTGGACATTTTTATGTACTTGTAACCTGATCAAAAATATTTCCTTTTTATATCCATGGGTACTTCGAGGAGTAAAATAACAGCAACCCCCCAAAAACAACTCCCCAAACCCACAACACCCTGGCCTCAACCAACAAAACCAAAACACTAGCAGAGATGCAAAAGAATATGAGAGGACAATGACATTATTTATACAAGCACCTACCTCACCTCAAAGTAAGATTCAAGTGAGTTACACCACTAAGAGCTCTCCAAAACCTCCCCATGTGAAGCTTCTGCAGAGGGATGTGACATGCTTTCAGTCTGGCTCAGAAGGAAGAGCCTGCCTTGAATGAATTTGGCTAAAGGTAAAACTCACTAACTGAATGCCACTTCACATCTCTGTGCCTATGAGATGAGCACCTCTTTTTCACTCGTCTTGTGGGAAAGAAATTCAACTTATCTGTTCTTACCTGTTTCCTCACTCAAGGAGAATCAGCATCAGCAAGATTCTCAAAATTTGTACACATTTTTTTTCTTCCTTTTTCAAAGAGTCAGGAGGATTACAGGGTAACTGTTCTCTAAGCATTAGGCCACTTCTGCTTCTAACAGAAAAAACCCAGGGCAGATCCCTGCAAACAATTCTTTGCTTTTGTTTTAAATTAAGGCACTTCCATTCTCAGACGGACTGTTTCTGTCTGGATGTTGAGGCAACGTTTTTGTTGTTTCTCATTTAAAAGTGCTCATCCATACTCAGTCATGGCAGAGACCGAGAACAGCGTTACTTAGGTGTCTGCCTGGGGTGTGTATGTGTGTATGGATGTGTCCTATTTTTGAGCTATTTTAACTTATGCTTCATATTCTAGTGCTTTCTGATAAGTAGAGTTTATGTCAGAATAATTGGCCTGAGGATTTTTCTTTCCAGTCCAGTACATTTCTGAGGTACAGCTACATGGGAGATAATGGAAATGCCTCTGGAGTATCTGTCTAACAAGGGAAATAGCAAGAGTAAGGAGTGAACACAAAACAGGGACCTTGTCAAAGAGTGTGCACGTGAATCAGTCCAATCACTCACTGTGGGTGACGTATCTGAACAAATTGAAGCTGACACAATGGTCAATTTGACTGAGGAAAGTATAATTTTGGATTAGGGTGAACACCTTTAATCTGTCAATTGTGGCAGTCTTAAACCTGTAATTGAAAGAGCAGAGTACTGCTTTACTTCAGATGTCAGTCAAACCCATTCATCCTCCTCTGATCACTGATCAGTTTGCAGTCTCTTCTGCATTTACTTATTAGGCTCCTAAATATGTCCTCTTTTAGACAAGATTCTTTGCTTCAGCTAAAGAAAATATCAATCTAATAAGAGCAGCCCTTCAGAATAACACTTTGATTCACCTGATTTTCAAGCAGATGGTATTCAGGGCACAGGAAACAACAAAACAGAGCATCACCATGTGTTTAATTTTAGCTCTCGCTCCCTGAATTGCTGTTTGAGCTATAAAACACTATCTTACTTTTAGTGTGCTTGTGTGCCCTGCCATTCCAGAACTGAAGTCATGCCTCTCCAATGTAATTCAGAATAGAGTGATTTTCGCCCTGGGAGCACCACTCCCAGAAGATGGTTGAGTTTCCAGCCCACCTTACTTGTCCCACCTGTCCCAGTCTGGGACAAGTAAGTGAATGATTTCCATAGGCATCTTACTCTCAAACCTATCTGTGAAATTACAGACCAAGGATACTGACTCATGAGAAGTAAGGATATATTAACAGCTTCAGGAGAAGAATTACTCCATCCCTGCCCACTTGCATGCAGATGGTTCTATGATTTATCAAGAGAAATGGTCCATATGCTGCTCACAGTCTCCTGAGACTTTTACCCTAACATCACCTCTTCCAATGTTTAGATTAAAGCAACATGAAATGGAGAATATAATTAGCCTGACCTTGCAGTAAGCAAGGAGGTATCAGAATGACTTGCTGCATAAGAGGCTCTTCACTCCTTTGCAGAATCTCAGGGAAATTCAAGATTAGAATTAAGGAATTTTCTGAGCTGGAAGAGACCCACAAGGATCATTGAGTCTGGAGTTTTATTATCTTAGTTCATGTTGCAGGTGAGCCATGCTCCACACTAATATCCTTCTCTGAATACTGAACCGGACATTCTCCACAGCAGTTTGAATTCTAGCCTCTTTAATTTTATGGTCATCATTGATGCCATTTTTTTAAATGTCTGCTGCTGTTGCAGCCCTAGAGGCAAAAGGAGAGAGGAACCTCTTGTCATTCTTAACAGCAGCCTTGCCTTTGTGAGGCAGCCCAGAGGCAAGTACTGAAGAGAGAAGCAGCAGATTCCCATTCCCTGGCAGAAGAAAATGCAGCAAAATATTAAAGTAGCTAAGCAAACTCATTTCTTCAGCATGTGAGGTTGAAATAAACAGGCAAAGAAGAATCCCACCCTACAGAGCTTCTCAAGAGTAAATCATCCAAACTATTAGTTATCCATCCTCTACTCTGTCATTATTCTCTGCCTGTCAGCTCCTTGTAAGGGCTGTCTGTTCCACCCCTCTTGTGTTATTGTGGTTGCCATGCCCTCCTCTCACCACCTTCTATCAGTTATAATGACACAGTGAGGGGAAAAAACCACACTCAGGCTTCCAAATTACCAGGAATTAGAGGAACAACAATAAAATTGCTGGAAAAAAAAAAAAGAAAAGAAAACCCGAACCAAAAAACCCCCCAACAAACAGAATAAAATAACCAAAATGAGAGTGAGACAATTTTGCAATCTGTAGATGATTTCTGCTTCTGGGATTGCATACGTCATTAAGATTTATAGGTCAGTCCAGAGCTTAAAGAGCAGATGTTTTCTCATTATTTATCTTGCTAGCTAAGGCAGAAGATTCCTTTTTAAGGAAATCTGCGTAACACATGCAATGGAAGTAGATCAGGTCCTACGATCAGCCTTTTTAACCAGCTCGTAAAGGGTGGGCTGAGATACCCATCAAAGAGAAGTTTCATTTTACCCTCCATAACAGAAAGAAATGTGCTCACTAGTGTCTGATACTGAAAATGTCAAATAACAGAACTGAATTTTACCTCTTATCTGGCTGTACTCTGACTATAGCTATGAACATTCGAAGAGTTTTTTGTATGAGCAGTCAACTGGCTAGCAGGCTTCAGCTTCTGCACTTCATCCCAAGACCTGGATTTTTGAGCTTTAATCAAAAGATTACTTTAATCAAAGTACTATTCTGAATAATATCACTGCTATACACGCTCTTTGTAAAGCACAACCTGTTAGTGCTATGCTGCAGTCCCCCAAACTGATCAGAGCAATGTCACTTCCACAGGCATCTCTCCTCATCAGAGCCCTTCTGGACTTTTTACTTAAGTAGCCACAGAAATGAAGCAGCTTTCAGGGACCCACTTTTCTAACCGTTGCGCCCCTTTGTAGGCCAGTCACTGGGCACTTTGGAGGCAATTTGCACAGGTCATCTTCTGTTGTGAAGGTGGAAAGCAAAAATCAAAATACAAAATATGCAAACAAAATATTCTTAGAACTTGAATTCTGAATTTTCTTCTTGCATCCCTTCCATCAGAAATACCTAATTCAGAGCTACATAACATCCTTTCCATCCTGTAATGTTCTTCCAAAATATATGAGTTCTATAGATTTATAACCTCTACAATTTTTTGCATATACTCTTTCGTCTTTTTTGTCAGTGTATTTGGTGTGAATAGGGATCTCATGTATTCCCAAGGCATCTGGGACTGTGTCTGACCTTTGAAGTGTTTTTCACTCCAGGATCACAAAATGGCTTTTATGTGAAGATCCTCTTTCTGACTGCTCTTCCCTTGAAGAGATGCCTCTGAAATCCTCCTGTTTCAGGCCTTAAAAGCACTGCTGAGACAGCTCATGCCTGAAGAACCTACTCAAGGCCACACACCTCCAGGGTGATAGATTCACTTTAGAATCAAAAGTAATTAAGAGAAAAAGGAACACAGGCTTGCACAGCGACCTCACTATCAAACAACACCAGCAGTAAAGCTCTGCAAGTAAATCATCAAAAGCCTTCATAATCCTCTGCAGAGCCAATGCCCTCTTCTTGTGATTCTATGGGCTCTCCTTTCCTCTGCAGATGTTAAGGCATGGAATGAAAGAAACCTTGTCCCTTTTCCGGAGATCCCAATCTCTTATAGCAGCCACCCTGCTTCTCAGCATCTTCTGGCAATTAAAGCTCAAAACCCATTGCTGATGAACTGGAACAACCAGTACCCTGGAGCCTGCGTGCCCTCTTTAGCAAATGTTTTGCTCTGAGAACTACCACCACTGACCCCCACAGCAGCTGTGATGGTGAGGTGCTGTGTGAAATTTTAACTCCAAGCAGGGATCTGGCCAAGGTGGATCAACAGGCCAAGGACAATTTTATGAGATTCAAGAAGGAGAAGTATTGTGTCCTGCACTTTGGCCATAATAACCCATCAGGTTCAAAGTAGACAGAACCAAAGACACGAGTGAAAAAAACCCCCAAATTACACATCTGAGAGAGCCATCCAGAAAAGAAGACACCTACAACATAAGTCTGAGGTCCACTAAGGAGACAACTCCAGGGTCAGCATTAGACACAGGCGCACCTGTTTCCTACAGTATTTAGCATTGGTGCAGCCTCACCTTGAGCACTGTGTGCAGTTCTGAGTCCCACAGTTTAGGACAGATGTGAAGGTCCTTGAATGTGCCCGGAGGAGGGCACCAAAACTGGAGAAGGGGCTGAAAGGCATATCCTGTGAGAAGCGGCTGAGGACTTGTGCTTGTCTAGTTTTGAGAGAAGGAGTTTGAGGGGCAACTTCACTGCTCCCTACAGCTTCCTGAGCAGGGCAAGTGTAGAGGGGAGTGCTGAGCTCTTCTCCCTGGGATCTAGGAACAGGGCGTGTGGGAATGTTATAAAGCTGCATCAGGGCAAGTTTGGGCTTGACATTATGAAATAGTTGTTTCTCAAGAGGGTGGTCAAACCCTGGAACAGGCTTCCTGAAAAGATGTTTGATGCCCTGAGCCTGTCAGTGTTTAAGAGGCATTTGGAGAATGCCCTTAATAGAATGTTTTAACTTTTGGTCAGCCCTGAAGAGGTCAAGCAGTTGGAATCAGTCATCATTTTATGTCCCTTCCAACACTGCACTTCCATTCCACTCTACCTACAATATAGCTCAAACATGGATGGAGGCCCAGGCCTGAGCTGAGATGAGACTCTTAGGTCCATGGGAATGGGTGTGAATGGAGGCCACAAGTCAGGCTAGTCATGAGCATTAAAAACCATTAGTGCCCTCAGGGCTCTGACATCTATCATGGGCATTGATCTGTCTACCTTTAGGTAACCCAGTGAGGTAGCTCGATCAGCCTGACCTCTCAATATCTCCCATGGCAGACATTTGGATTTACTTTTACGATACATAGTTGGAATTTGCTTAGATTAGCTGGATGGTGTCACTGTCCCAGTGCAGATCTCACTACCTGTCTCTCTCTGGGGAAGTATGGTAGTAGTTCTGTAGCTGGGACCCTCATGCTCTGCTGGATTTTCCTCTAGGTAGACTGCACTCTCTCTTTAGCCCCATAAATTTCAAAGTTTTCCTCAGTCATTCTCAGAGCAAATTACCCTCTGATTCTTGTCTTTAACCTTTTTCCTGTGTATTTGCATAGCGGCTCAATGAGCCATCTGTAGTGCCAGTCTATCCATGCTCTGTTCTACTATGTCATGAGGAGGTAAAGAAAATGCATTAAAAAGCTGTAGTCAGTGCTGTGTGCCAGCTGCTAGTGTCCCTTGGAAAATATTTGCACTGTTTGTTACTGACATGAAAGTTCTCTTGGTAATTGGTGTGCTGCTTATAGTTCTTCAGGATTCTTTCCCTCTTTGGCTGCCCCAGAGAAATGTGCTGTACGGGCCAATATGAGCATTCAGCTGAGCTGATCCAGTCCAGTACTTTTCTGTATTAGGCGAAAATGTTGTTTTCATTATCAATCTTTAACTCTTCAAAAAAAAAAAAAAAAAATCCCTGCACCTGTAACTGTTTCTCATAAAGTCCATATTGCATAAACAGTTGCCCCAGGTCCTGGGAACAACAGCCCGTTCACACATGGACTGCACCACAAAAGCAATAGCTCACAGTGGTCAGGCCAGGGCAGAACAAGGACGTGCTCTCTGTAAGGGACAGATGGTATCTATTTAGCTAAACATTCTTCCACTAAGGCTGTTTTAACGCCCAGATAATTTTTATCAGCTTCTTATCACATTTGGGAGCCCAGCATGCTTCTGATAGAGGCTGTGTAAGTGCTTCCCAGAGAGTGCTGTAGTTTCAGGGTTCAAGGCAACATATCAGCATGAAGAGGAGGTGTGTGGATGTGGAGGGGTGGAATAAAAACAACCCCATGCCACGTTTGCTGATTTTGAAATGTTCTTGGATGAATTTCCAGGTAGAATATAGATGCAAGAACGTGGGAGGCCTCTTTCATCCATAGTCAGTTTTGCTATACATTCAGGGCCAGACTGTGAGCCTTTAACTCATCTGTGTCTGTGTGCTGTTTTTTAGGCTGACATGAAGGAGGTCTACCAATGCTCTGAGCAGCTCAGAGATGCCTCACTGGCATCTGCAGCATGGTATTAAACCCAAGCTATCCTGGCTCACATCTGACTGCAAAATTCAGTGTAGACATGCAACTTAGCCTGGCACCCACTCCTAGGAATGCTTTCCTTCCCAGATACTTCTGTTGTGAGGACAAGGTGTTACTCATCCTCACTACGCATATCACAGGGTGCCTTACTGTTAGACTGTCAGGCAGAGCTGTCATCTGAAACCCCCAGTGCAGTGAGGCGATGCAGCCCTGTGTCAGCCCTCTTGAACTGTGACGGCACCACATGGAACACGAGGAGCGCGACATCTGCACAGTGCAGCGTGCACCGGAGCACCTTGATGTAAAGAGCGGGTGGGTGTTCAGAGAGAGCAGAGAGGAAAGTATGGGACACTTATGAAAGGCAAAGAAAAGTCTGTCTGTGTCTCTCTCTCTCCCTCTCTCCTTTTCTTTCTTCACCAGGGAACTGGCTCACACAGTACTACAATAACAAGAACTGGCAGGCTGCCCAGCAACGCTGTACTTTGGTTGTAAGTGAACTATGAGGCTCAAGCAATCTTCTGGGAAAAGTTCACACCAAATGTATTGTATGTTATGTTTTCCCTCATTGTATTTTTTTCCAAAACAGTCTATTATATTCCTTCCCTGTTGCATTGTGGATTTCTTTAAGATCCCCAGGAGCTGCCCTTTTTAAAACCAAACATTTGGGTAATCGAACAGATCTGTTTTTTGAAGTAACAGAGATAAACTAGTAATCCTCCACTCAGAGCCAGCCTTCAGAATAAAACCAAAGCACAATTCATTGAATGGTGGGGGTTTCTGTTGTTGGAAATTTGTTTGCTTGGGTTTTTTTTCTCAGTTAAACCCAAAAAGTTAAATAAGAGCAAGAAGTGTGCCCTTGAAACACTGTCACTGTCTATATGATGTACATCTTCCATGGAGTGGGAGCCAAAGCAGAGGAGACTTTACAATAGTAGTGCAGTAAAAGGAAAAATGTTCCAAAAAGCATGTTCTCTGTTTCACTTGAAGCTTTCAAAAAAAGTCTGATGTGGTTTTACATGATAGTCCTGGACACCTCAGAGGTAAAAGCTGTAACTTCCACTGCAAGATGCCTTCAATTATTTTTTCCTGTTTCTCAATATGGCTTTTGCAGAGGCATAAAAAGACAAATTTTTTAAGTTCACAGAAACTATGAACACATTGAACACAATTTATCTGACAAATCAGACCATGGACAGTCAGTTGGAAACTGGGTAACAAAAGTATGCCATAAGCAGCCCAAGTACATATTCTCCATTGCCCTGCAAATACAGATGAAGTGAGTTTATAATTTACTGCTGTTTGTACTAATTAATTTTACCGTATTATTGCCTAGAGGCCTTCGCTAAGCTCTGCATTGCATTGTGTGAGGTGTTGCACCTATGCATAGGAAGTTTCTTCCTCAAAAGTTTTAGGAGGTTAGCTTAGGGTTGTTTTGCAGATGTGTTGGCACAGTACACAAAGAAAACTCACAGCAAACATGAAACAGTTAATTCAGCTTAAATTAGCAGTGGTATCAAATACCTGTAATTCCAGGAGACCTTGGTTGGAGGTTTGGGTATTCAGCACTTTTGAAATCCAGACTGAAGTTCCATGTCAGACTTCTGACAAAAAGTCCTTAGAAATTAAAGACAGAAAAGAATTATTAGGTTATCAGTCCAAATTCATCCCAGAGGAAAACTCATTGAAGTCAATGAAATTTCACTGGGGATGGATTTACCATAGCAAGATTGATCCCTATAGTATATTTAGAAGTGCTTTGTCCCATACAGTTTTAATTAGCTCTACATTAGTCAAGGTGCTGTACCATTGTTTTAATCAGCTACCCTAGCAGAGAACTGTCTCTAGCTATCCTTGTCCACATTTCCCCTCCCACCCCCATCCCTTGCTGCCTCCTTCTCACCCCCATTATTTTATCTCTAATTTGGCTAATGAATTTCTCACACAGAGCCTTCTTTCATGTTTGAGAAGGACCTTGCCTGTATTAAAGCTAAAAAAAAAAAAAACAAACCACACTGAAGAAAAAAAAAAAGACAAGAAAGCAAGCAAATTCTTCTAACTGGAAATGTGTCTATGAAGCTTTAAGCTGTTCTTTGTCACTCCATCAATCCATCTATAGCTAGGTTACCATTTTTCACCCCATATTCTGCATTAAGGTGGGCATCAGTACTTTAGTCTTGACTTTCCAGTTTCAACACTGACTCGCTGCACTGCCAGGGCAAGTGGTCCTTGTTTCAAATCTCTTCTTTACCACTGTTGTTATAGCCATAGTCATGCATGTGTACATACAAAGAATTCCTCAAGTTGCTTCACAGAAATCAGGAAAGCCTTTTAAGTTCTCTGGTGGAAAAGTACATGTACTACAAGGCAAAGTACTGTTGCCATCAGTACTACTGTCTTTTTTTTTGTAATCATTCTAATGCAAACAATAATCTTTTCTCTGAGTTTGCCGATTATTTTTTTACCCTCTCTAATGAAAGTTCTAACAAGATTATAGGGAATTCATAGTCTCTGTACGCTTTTGGTCATATAATTACAACTAAAACAACTGTGTTGAGAATAACTGCAGAAACTGTGGGTTCAGTGCTGCCTTCTGCCAAAGAAAAAAAATGCCCACAACTAAGGAAAAAACCTCTAAAACCACATTGGACAAGTTACTAAATCCCATCTACGTAAACACGTGTGTGTTCATTTCTGAGTCACTGTATCATTTGACCATGCAAGAAACAAGACAGTTTGCTTGAGGAATGTCAGGAAGACCAGAATATAATTTTTGAAAATGCCATGTTTTCAGTTTTCTTTATGCTCTTCTAAAACAGGCACACACTCACTTTAAAATTAACCACAGAGCTTAATTAAGCTTCTTCTGATTGTGCTGGGAGGGTTCCATGTTGTCTTCCTGTGGTCATTTCATCAGCCAGGGCTTTTCATGTAAGAATGTGCCGCATCCATGTCACAGCATGGGGTCTCATCACAGACACCTGCTCTCAGCCTGTGAACACAGATTTTAATCCCCTTCCCTGCAAAAATGGTGACAGAAGGACATGTTATTTAATTACTCATGCATGCTCTCCAAGACAGGGTCCACAGCTCCACTTGTTTCATATGGCTTGTGCTATTTTTGGGGGGGGTGATCAAATAGGATGGTTGTTAAAAAAGGAGAACACTTCACAATAGACTTCTCTTTGTTATTTGATGAAAACAATATATGAAAAGATTGGCAGGATAAGAACAGAGTGGGAACTGAAGAAAATCTAGGTATGGTAAATATAGCCATAAAATTATTTGTGACTTCTTCTGCTCTCACTGTGAAGATATGTAAGCAAAGATATACTGTGTAACTTCACTCTCCTCCACTACAAGATCATGGATCCAGAAAAAAATTAACTGTGATAGCCACCTCTAACATACTGAAGAAGATGAACCCAACATAAATTTACTAAAGCCTTCATCTAAGTAAGATCTGCAGTAGTGGTTATATTTCCCTCAGGTTCTAGAAGAGGAAAAAACAGGAGGAAGATGAAAGAAGTATAAATTTTTAGTTCTGCTTAAACAATGCATTTGCTAAATAACTCCAGTCAAAATCATTCAGCAATTCCTACAAAATCCTATCATGGACCAAAGCAAAGCAGAGCTAAATGAAACGTTATATATTGTATCCGGCAAGCAATTGCTGTACTTGCATTCTCATTGCCCTCAGCAGCACCTGCATTCTTTGATCACAGTCCTTTTATGTGCTGCACTGTATACAAAAGACTGAGCCAGCAATTAGCCATTCTAGCACTGGGTCCTGAAATCTCTGCAAATGCTTCAGCTCTTTAATGAATTCCTAAATAGAAGGAAGTTGCAAACAAAGTTCAGCTTGTGTATTTTATGCCAGGTTCCCACAGCACTGTAGGTTTTTAGAGCTTAATTAATGACACTTGCATCCTGTATGCCTTCCAGAGTTTTAGTGGAACTTTTACTGGTCACTTCAAACTTTGACATCTTTTGGACAATTGTCCTCAGAATATTGGGCAACCTCCCCAGTCTTTAGAAGGAATAAACAAGACATTGCTGCCAATCATGACTCATCTGTATTAACGGGATGAACAAAAACTGGAGGAACAAAACGTGCATCATTTCAAGTAAACTACTCATCAGAAATCCTATGCATTGTATAGGAACCAAAACGGGTGATGAAAATTAAAACCACAGCCTAATATACCAGCATTTGGGAACTCTGCCAATGCCCCTAATTAAAATTTTGAACTAATCTCTTCAGGGAATCCAAGAAATTTTTTCAGAAAATGGAACATTCTTCTATGCACATCCAACTACTTATCCTGTAAGAGGGAATATAAAGGAGATTGTATACGATCAGACAGAGGTCAGTCGAGTGGAAAGGACAGTGTGAAAGCTACAGGAAATGAGCCATCTATGAATGAAAATACTGGAATTCCTTCTTGAACTCTGACTCACATGTAAGATTTTGCTGGTACTCATCAAAGGATCAATGGAAATTTTAATTTTAGTGTGATTTAATCATTTCCCAAAACAGGAGAATACAAACATAGGTGTTTACTATATCAAGGTATGACAACATGTCCTTTCTCTTCTTTTCTACCATCATTACAGAGGTCGGCGAGAGTGGTTTGAAATGAATGAGAAGTGTAGAGGCTGGACTGGAGAGGGTCTGAGACAGCCCCTGACATTGGCTTATAGACAATAAACAACAAACCCAGTACTATTAGCGATGCAATTAAACATGAAAGGATGGAAAGGGTTGGTAATTGGCTGGTAAGTGGAAAGGGAAAGGATGTTGATAAGTATTTCTTAGAAGGTAAAACCCAAATCTTCTTTGTTGTTAATAAAAAAAAAGCCAGAGTAAGATTTTAAGAAGAAAAATGTGATGATAGGCAGGTGTGAAGAAGAGGGGAATAAGGTAACCTAGAGCAAGTGTACAAAGCTAGGTTAGAATCTCACACGTGGAAAAAGAGACAGGATAGGTAGGAGTTACAAGAAAAGGAGTTACAAGAAAAGAAATTACAGGCAGGGAAACTGCATCATACTAAGTTTTGTCTTTGGAGAAACCAACAGGGTCCTATAAAGAAAAATAAGTGAAGGCAGTAAGAAAGAACTACCAAAGATTAATCTAGGCTGGCTCTGCAATGAGTAAATCTGTTTAGGTATGCAACTGAGGCTCATAAATCAAGCAATCCTATCCTGAGCTCAAATTATTCAAATCTATGGCTTTTGTTTGGCCCATGTGGAACTACAGGGTTTAATCATTGTCTTACACTTTCCATAGCCCCTGACACTCAGGCAGACTGGCTGACTTTAGGGAAATGGAGGCACAAGCCTCTCTTTGCATGGCTGTAAATGGCTATGTGCACAGCAAGGCTGTCAGGACTCAGTTCTTTCTGCAAATTCTCCCAATTGAACCCAAACAGAACTTTAGCTCCAATATGCTTGTCATTTGCAGAGCTTTCCCTCTTTTCTCTGGCTTAGAAACAAACAAAACTTCCTCTCTGCTACCTTATGCTAAAGGATCTTTCTGTGACTAAGCCATTTATGTGTCTATATTACATGTAATTCTCTGATGCCAGATGAGATAAGAGAGATAATCCTCATAAAGGATTTGTGGCATTATGGATTACAGCTTCCTTTCTTATGTTGCATGCATTGCCTTCAAGAGGCCTTGAGTGATGCTATGGGATCTCTGTGTTCAGATTACAAGATACTTGCATTCAGCACTGCCTTATTATAGGTTTAGAAATACCAACAACCCAACTAAGTGGCCAGCTGTTCGGATCCTGCTGTTCTCTTAACCCATGCAAAGGTAAAGTACTATTGTGGTCAGTGGGATCCTTGCCAGGGTAACAAGATTGAAACCATTTTCCTTGTGTTTATTCAACTGCCACTGCAGTGGTAAAGTAGTAGTGGTAAAGTAAATAATAATAAAGTGATTGTTTAGCAGACAGAACAAATTATTCCAGGAAGAAGTCATCTTTGCTTCAATCGTGGTTTGTCCAAGCCAGAAAGGTACTTCGTTACTCTGCCTTTTTTTTAAATTTTATTTTTTTATTATTATTATCCAAACTCTTGCTGACACAACCAGCTGGAATCTTGAAATTGGATTTTACTTATAATTTAAGGGTCCACCTAGGGTTTAAAGACCTTGGTGGATCTACCCGAAGGTGCCCTCACTGGGCATCTCTCAGAAAAAAAGCTGAATAACAGCTAAACTGCTGCTCTGGAACTCAGTTTCTCCATTAGAATGAATATGGCATTGGTTCTTCCAGGAGGCAATAATCACTAGGAAGATCTTTAGTTGTGTTTCCTGCTGTGCAATGTGCTCTTCAGATGAAGGAACTGAATATTTTTGGGAAACACAGAGGAGCTGTGTTCAGCAACTTCACAATGACTGTTCTGATACAAGGCCAACTCTGGCTTCTAAGCCTGGAAAACTATATAGCCAATCTCTGTGATACTGGATGGTGTGAACTATTCACACAACGGTATATCCTGCTTAGCACATGTGAGATATCTCTAGGAGGAACATGGCTGATGATAAATTTGCATGACATTAACACAAATGTCATTTACAGTGCTCATTTGCCTAATTAATAGTGTATTTATGTTTCTTGAACATTGCAGTGATCATTTTTTAATTTCCTCTCCGGTGAGAGCGTTTAGTAGAGTGAGGGAATTTATGTTTGCCCTCCAATGGTGGTACGTTAATCTAATCTCTATGGCAAAAAATCTGTACTTTCTAGTCTCACCTACACTGACATTTTGCCTGCTCCTGAATGGATCAGCAACGTTCCACTAACAATAACCATTTTCACTGTGTAACAGCGATCTACACCTTAAAAGAAGCCTTCACAGCTCTTGATTTCTAGTGCTCAGAAAGAGAAAGTGAAGTATGTAGCATAATTCTGGTACATATGAGCAGGCAAACATCTAATGGAAATACACTTTTAGCACCTTGTGTCTGATTTAGGATGTCACGGATCTCAGCTGTTTGCTGTCTTTCTGACTCCCCTGGCTGTGTTGAAATCACCACAGTGACAGCCAAGATGAAGTAGCTGACTATGTGAGCATTCCTTGTCCTTTCCAATACACAGCGAAGCTACTTAGCTTAAATCACCACTGACGGGAACTAACTTCTTAAACAGGTTTGAACTTGATCCTTGTTGAGCACATCTGACTGTGCCCCAGATTGCCTAGTTCAGCTCCGTGCCAGCACATGTACCCTATTATCAGCAGCAGCAGCTCTACATCAGTCAGCAGCTGGCAGACGGGCCCTTGGGGACTTTTCTAGCTGAGGCTAGTGCAGCCCTATGGCTGCTTCAATACATTCTCCGTGCACAAAAGGGGACATATCTCTGTGCAAATGTTGTTATTGCACAATGGGTGTCGTTGATAGCAGGAAAGAGACAATACTCGGGAGCTGGACATGTTGTTCAAACATCATTCCAGTCTTTTTATATACTCCGATTAAGGCCCTTTACTTAGAACTGCCGTCATGATGTTGCTGGCTGCTTTGGGTGCACAGAGAATATCTGAAATCCCTTTTCACTCTCTTATAAAGTGTCAATTGAACTGTATGTCAGTGCCTGAAATTCTATAGCTTGTGACTTTCTCTTAATGAAGATTCTGGCTTATCGATGCAAGATACACAACCAGGTACATCCGTAGTACCCATCTTTTCAAGCACTGCAAATATTTTCACTATTAGCCAATTCCTTTTCTCCACTGCATTTCCAGGTCATAACCCCACTGTTGTCAGCATTACTTAGCCCTTGACACCCTAGCAGTATTTCTTCAGTAGTGGCAGACAGGGCTCTTAGGCAACCAGGAAACCTAAAACAAAGAAAAGCTGTTACAAGGAGAATATGGGACAGACAGAGGAGCAAGTGGAACTAACAGACTAAAGGCCCAAGGGAGAGACATTAGGTTGAGGCTGGGAATAAGGGCAGCAACATTTCAGAGGACTTGCTCCCAGGGCAGGCAGCAACAGCACCTGCCAATTCTGCCAGGGACAGTGTCAGTCAGATCAGCCAGGGATTCACCTGTTTTCAAAGTACAGCACCAGCACAGGGCTGAAGTTAGCATCCCATGTTCAAAACGATACAAAACTAAGCATAGAGACAGAATGTATGACTAACTGAAGGGATTAATTTTCTAAACCTGTATGTCTCTTTTAGATTCCTAAGTCTCTCCCAGGGGTCCTGTGATGCATCTACTGTCCCTGTGCCAATGTCTCAGATAGATCATTACGTTTAGCCTGCTGAATACTAACCACTGAGTCCTTTTCAGGCTTGAGAAAATGAATGGGGATTAACTTCTACTAGCTTGAGATAGAACAGCTCTGACGGCTTAGGTGGTACCTGCAGCTCCCTGATGATCTAACCCGGGGTAATGGGCCTGGCTCAACCACTTGGCCAACTCCAAAAGCTTGCAGAAAACCCTGCTCCCTGTCACATGTGCTGAATGCAAACTGTGCAGCTAAGCACTGTTATTTCCCACAGCACAGCTGTAGAGCTCCAAAGAAACAGTGTAATCAAGCTCCAGGCATCCCCCATCACTGCACCCATGAGATCGAAGCCTTGCGACAACACAGCCTTTTCCCCCTGCCCATCCTGCCTGCTTTTACCTGGTCTCTGTCAGTCACTGCCATTCCTCCCTGAAGCTCTCAAGTGGCTGTGACAGGAATGTCTAAGGAGATGAGATAGAAGCACTTACAGCAAATAAATAAATGAATAAAGCACTAAAAAGACCAAGCTGGAGAACAAGGGGGACATGAGCTGTACAGAGGCTCGAAGGCCAGCCCATAGAGTCACTCAGTCTAGACTCCAGATGTGAACGCAGAGCCTCAGTGAGTGCAATACAGGACTGCGTAAATATCTCAGCCAGATGTCTCAGGGCCCAAGCTACAAATCCTCACAAATGGTGACAGAGTTGGCTGTTGCTGTTTGTATAGCTCTGCTTCCAAGAGAATCAGTGGTCATTCAGTCAGCAGCACTTCATTTTTGCTGCCAGATGGGAGGGAAAACCAGGCTCAGAGTTGCAGTTAGTCTCATAGCAAACTCAGCAGTCGGTGGATGGGTCATGGAGCCCTCTGTGGGTACTGAGGTTAGCTCAAAATAGCAATTTGGGGAAAGAGCTGAAAAGATTATAGTAAACATAAAAGCACATGATACTAAACTCCCAAACAGGCTAAGTAACAGGCTGCCATGTCAGACACTTGAATTAAGAGGTCTTCCAGACCCCTCCCATTTGGTCAACTAAGCTTACAGATCCTTAACATTACGCGATAGAATTACCTTATGTTTCACTTTCTGGAGACATGTGATACACTGGCTCTAAGGAGCTTGATGCTTGTATCTGTACTTTCAAACTAAGCATTCCTCTGCCCCACATTCATGGTCCCAGAAATTGTCTCCAAGGCGGGTGCATCACAAAAAGCACCTGGAGGAAACCTGACCACCTTCCCGTCTATTTGCTGTTGGATCTGTTCCTGGGGAGGCTGGAGATTAGTTTCAGCTCCCTCTTCTGTCTGACTTAGACCAAAGAATTGAGCCTGTCTCTCCCAGGAAATGTTACCACTAGTCTATAGTGTATTTCAAACCAAAGCTTTCCCAGTCCCTTGGATTTTTCTCACACTCCATAAAAAAATTAAGTATTTATTGCAGCAGGGTATAGGACCTGGAGATCTGCAGTAAAAGTCCTTTTATAATCTACCCTGTCACTGGCCCAGTTTAGGATATATCAATTTATGACCTAGATTCTCTTCAGCAAGTCACCACAATTGGAACTGGCTGAATAATTTATGAGAAGATTCGTAAGCAAAAGTCCTGAGTTGGGATACTCTGATTCACAGGGATAATATTATTTATGATTTCTTGTTCAGGCATGAACATGTTTTAGAATGGCAAATAATTGTCACAAGATTTGCAAGAGGACGGTTTTCATTCTTATTTTAGAGTACCAATAGAAAAGTGACTCATACAGTATAAAAGATGAGCTTTTGAATCAGCTCAGAAAAACTTGTCAAAGAGACATGTGCCAGTCAAACAAATCAAATGGCCCAGAAAAACTTGACAAAGAGACGTGTGCTACCATATCAGTGTCCTGTTTCTCTAGGTCCAGATGCAGCCTAAAGTTGCACTTCTTGGAGAAATATTTTAAAAGCTCATTGTTCCTGTCTTCAGATCTAGGCTCACAGAGATAACTTGAAGTCAAAAAGGTTTAGGATAAATTGCAGTACTTCATACTCACCGCAGGCTAAGAACTCACATATGAGCAGTAGCTGATGCAGGGTGAGCTCATTTATCTTCCATGGCAAATGCTTGGGACCGTGAGCCCCAACTCACAGACACTTTTTTCTCATTCCCAAGGTCCTAATGGAGGTCAGAACTGCCAAAAGATGTTCTGAACAACACCAGGTACCCACAGTGGTACATTTCCCAAAAAGGTTGCAAGAGCTTACTCTGTTTTATACCTCTATCACTTCTGACCCTCAAATCATTGCTGAGATCCACTTAATTCTAATAAAAATGTTTCCTGAGCTGCCACATTCAACCTTGGGTCTAAATCAGATTTATCTGAGCTGACAGGTGTATGCTTTTGAGGTTTAATTAATTTCCCTCCCTATCTTGAACAACTTAACCCCAAGAAACATAGTATAGAGAGACCTGTGCTGAACACGGACGTCCTTTTCCTTGTTATTCTGCACTTTCTAAAGAGAAAAGGCATTGAGTGTAATAACCTTAAATAACAGTTAACTCCATGATCTAAAACAAGTACACTGAACAATGTATTCAAGCACATTGTGCTGTTCTTCCACCTCCTTGGTAATGAATGCACAGCATCACCATGGCTGAAAGTTAAAGGGGATATTTCTTCTGGCAGCGCCCTCTGGGTCCGTTAGGCTGGCTTATCCAGCAATTGTGTTGGCAGCTTGGAGTTTTTCCCAGGATCTTCTATGGCCAGGGATGCTACAGGCCATTTTACTAAATGTCAATGCCCATTGCAGATTAATTTTTTGGGGGGAGAATCAAACTTAGAATGTTTTCTTTCTGCTTCACATCAAAAACTCATCTATTTAAAATTCTTTTTGGAGAAGGTCCTTTCTTTTGGAATGAAAGAGTCGTACTTGTTATCCTACTGTGCAGCACTGACTTTTCCATTTTGGGAGATAGAAGATTTTCCCTGTCTTGCCCTTGAATCTGCAGTTGCAACCCCTCTTCCAGCACAGGGTCAGAACACACTTCTGACTCATAAGTGCCAGTTCCAGTGGATAAACAGCAAGTAGACAAAAACATGAGATAAGTGAAACCTTTCCTCTTGCAGTGCAGAGGGGGGTGGAACTCATGTAGACCAGTAAAAAAGTAGGTGTTGAAATACAGTGTTGGAGGAGGATGCAGAAATTCCATAATCCTTATCTTTTATCCTGAAAAAATCAGTCTCTCCAACCACAGACCACAGCAAGTTCCTATCTGTGGAAAATCAGATTTATTTTGCCATTCATGCAAGTGCAGTTGCCATCTGAGAGCCTCAAAGCTGCATTCCTCAGTGCCCGTGGCCATATCAAATTTTTGGGAAGCCATGAAGAACCATTATCAGGAAAATGGTGCTTCATTTACTCTTTGACTCTCAAAGAATGTTTTGTCTTCCTCTCTGTTTTGTGAAGTGCTGTCAACACTTACAGTGAAGTTTATTGTAAATACACAATAATAACAACTGTGCACATTCATCTCCAATTCAATTCCTATGTAAATTTATGTTAATGTGTATGCAGATTAGGTCTGCCCCCCTTGGTCCTGGAAAGTTGTCAGAATGACACATGGGTTCTGAAGAGGTTGTGTACTACTGATCTGCAGTTTTTGTATAGTATTCAATAACTGGCAAGCCAGCAACGAGAGGCTGTGGATATTTGTCTTCACTTTTGCTGGATTAATCAATGGAGTCTCCTAGAGTCTGACTAGCCTAACAAGGACTTTTCTAGAATCTAGCTAGAATTAAAAAGAAGTCTCTAAAACCCATCTCTAAAGCCACCACCTGCTGTTTTTATTTCTATTTCTCAATAAAACAAATACATGTTGGATCTTTTGAAAAATGGGGTAGTACAAGGAACCTAGTAAGTTTCAAGATCTGATAGGCCATTTATGAGACAGAAAAGCATTTTTTCTCCCTAATATTTAGTAACCACTAAACCAATGCCTGGATTTTATGGGTAGTCCTCCTCACTTTTTGTTGACTAAATCAGTACACTTTTTAAGAGAGCTCCAATAGGTCATTTATTTTATTCTTTCCTTCTCAACCTCCCTTTTCTCTGTTTTAACAAGAAAAAACACTTATCTTCCACCTGTTCGTGCAGCCAGAGCCATTTTGAGCACTCAGGTCAGACCAATGGGGAGCCAGCTGGAGTGCTACAGTTGGCTGTTCTCTGCTTTCCTGACAAGGGTGTTTTGCTGTGACACTTTCTACTTCTTTCCAGTAAATAGAAACTAATCTTTAGCTCATCCCATGACTATGTTCCTGCGAGGCTCCCGAGCACTTCTTAAATAATCACAATGGGACATAAATTGGGACTACAAGAGATACATGTGCTCTTTGCACAGGGATGAATTTCTGGTAATCCAAAAGGGATTGGGGAAATTGCTGTCAGAAGCAGCAGGCGCCACAATTGTTGGCTCGGAAGACATACCAGACAACAAAAGTCCAATTGCCAGAAAGTGTTTATACTCCTGCAGTTCACAGCTGAGGACTTGGTCCTGACCTTTGGTAGACAAAACAAATTTGTCCTTCAGTTGGAAACTCGGTTGTGCTTGGAGGGTAAGATTGTGCGCAGAGCTGATAAAGGTGGGAGCTGAGTCATCAGTTCAGAATGAGGCAGCAGTCTCCTGACCAAAATCACCTCCAGTCCTAATAGTACTTCATGGACTGAGGTGGCCAGTGATTTTTGGGAGAAAAAACTAAACGAACCAGGAAGTAACAAAGCAACAAATTAGAACAGAACTGTAGCTCCCAGAGCAAAGAGAAACTTCAGTAACCATTTATTTCTGGCCTTTCAGCTGATTTGAAGACTGATGCTGAGAAAACCTCTTTCTCCTCTAAGTTCTTCTCACTTGAATCTGGTTCAGAGTGTTATTTCACTCTACTTTTTTAATCTCATTTTACTGAAGGCAATGTTAGCCCCAAGAGCAAAACAAGCAAAATAAAAACAATTAGAGCCTGGAAGGAATCTGTATTTTTTCTTTGAAATAGAGCACCATGTCAGACAGCTTTCCACATACCTTGTTCAGTGTAGGTTCCATTATGGCATCCCATCAGGCCCATTCAAACCAGGTTGCAAAGGTATTGTGGCTGGGATCCAACACTGCTTTCCCTGCCCATGATAGCTGCTGGTGGTGATTTCATCTTAATCATTTTCTCTCTTTCCACCTCTCATGCAGCTGCCTTCCTGTCTTGATAGGACCAAAGTGCAGCTCATGGAATCTATATGGTAATCACAAAAATAGTTATATCTGTTGAAAAATGGATTTAATTCCCCCTCTAAACCTTTGTGTATTGCCAACTGGGGGTGTGAAACCAGCTGGCAAAAGATGCGTTCATTTCGATTTCATGACTTTCATATACTGCAGCTTCCCAACTTTAAGTGGTTCCTCCTCTCTCTAATGAGAGCACCAAGGCCTTGATTAACAGCCCTCACTTTAAACAAAATTTTGGAGTTTCTTTTCATGGTAACTTCTCCGGGGATGTCTGACAGCCTGCTCAATCCAGGGCAGCTGAATGTCTCTTCTTTCACAGCGTGAGCATTTGTCAGAGGCACTAGGAGTCAGGCTTGGTGAGGATTTGTATCCCTGAGTAGTCTGCAAGTAACTTGCACAACAGCGTGGGAAGCAAGCTTAAAAGTAGTGCTGATAAAACTGTGAAAAACTAATTTCATCAATGCTTTCAATATGTAAAGGCTTGGAATGGATGATGTTTCACTTTTTTTAACTCTTTTATCCCTATTCTTATAAAATACATTTTTATTTACTGAAAATCTTGTCTTCAGTACATTGTTTGCAAATTTTTTTCGTCTAGATAGGATTTTAGAGAGATGACTAGGCAGTGTGAGAGAGAAGCCTGGTATGTTTTCTCAGTTGATCACAGAGAAGGGAAAGGCTATTTCGTGGGAAAGTTCCTTCAAGACAGGTAGAACCATCCAGATCAGAGCCTTGAATCTGGACTTAGAGGGCATGACTGAGCCCTCTTGGATTTTTGTTTGACATTTAGATGAAGTTTTGTTTTGATTATGCTTGACAGTCAGAAAGTTCCACTTACTTTCAGCCAAAGCATGAAAGGAAATACTGAGATCTTGGGGGATGGTGGGAAAATGGAGAGAGGGGGGAAAATCAACCCTAGGTAAAAAGCTCCCATTAAGCTGGAAGCATAACCAGACAAGCAAAGCAGGAAAAAGAGAGTGAAAAATTTCAGTCACAGAAGTCAAAAGTTGCAGGTCTCTTACAGGAGAGGAATACATTGCATCTCATTTCTGCTGTGCCTACTGATATCATCTACAGAAAATCTATCACCAGTTGAAAAAGGGTTACATTACTTGTCAATGCATTCCACCACATTGGTGTCTCATCTTTCAAGAGTTTAATAGATGCACAGTCATGGAATTTTCTTTGAAACAGAAACACAATACAAGCTCTTTTATTTTGGGCTTATAGAATCATTAATAACTCCATTTCTCTATACATTAATTTCCCTCCATTTATTGCTTCAGCCATCAGCAACACAATAAATTTACCTTAAAGCAAATTGTGGTATATCTTTCTCAATATATTCCCCCCATCCATGTATATGAACGACCCCCACACAAAAACACATATACATACAAATAAAACCTGACAGTGAATAGCATAATTTACTGAAAGGCAAGAAAAAACCTAGCATATTCAAAACTAGAAGAAAATTCACACTGAATTATAAGTAATACAGCTTAGATATTAGACATATTTTACATTTCCTTCTTCTGTCATAATTCTGTTTCTATGATTATGATATTTTCTTCTTGCATACCTATCTTTCAGGAAGATAGCCCCACTGGAAGATCCCATTGAACTGGGATACTCACAGAGGAAGATCTGAATAGTTCGTTTAGAAGAAAAGGACAAAACTGGAGTCAAGAGACTGAAAAGAGCAAGCCTAAACTAAAGCTAAGACTACAGCACGGTCAGTGTAGAGTGGTAACAGCTATGGAGCCTTTGTCTTTGAGCAGGAGCTGAAAGGCACAAATAGATTCAAGCTAACAGTGCCAGACTGGCAACCCAGTGAAGTCATTGTCCATGTCCCCACCAGCTACAAAGAGCTTTGGTCCAACATTAGGACTTGTTCCTGTGCTGTACTTTCTTACCATGCAATACCTGCCACCATAACTATTTGTTTCTAATAGCAATATGGATGCGAACTTCCCTTGAGGGAGACATGGAACTGGGAGAGTGGAGCATGCTCAAAATGGGATTTAACAGGAGCCTTTTTTTTAAATTTTATTTTTTTATTATTATTATCCAAACTCTTGCTGACACAACCAGCTGGAATCTTGAAATTGGATTTTACTTATAATTTAAGGGTCCACCTAGGGTTTAAAGACCTTGGTGGATCTACCCGAAGGTGCCCTCACTGGGCATCTCTCAGAAAAAAAGCTGAATAACAGCTAAACTGCTGCTCTGGAACTCAGTTTCTCCAGACTTGGTGTCAGCTCTTCTGCCCCTAAAATTTAAGAAAACAGTAGGTTTCTGAGCATCTTAGAAAACTGTTCTTTCTTGATTTGAATTTAGAAATATCTACAAGAGTTGTAAGAGTACCTTCTAATTTTCACCCAGGGAGTTCCAAGCACAATGAATGAAAAATGAAGGAAGTCACCTGCAAGTAATTGCTGTACCCCATAAGCAGAGTGCAGAATTGTTATCTCATTAAAAATGATAAAAGCAAGACTCTTCATCTGGAGAACCTGTGAAATCACTGCTTGTGAAATATCATTTAGTCCTTATCCTCAGCCAAAAATGACGAGAAGCAAAGCTGCTCTGCTCTACCTCTTCACTGAATTCAGAGCTTTCAAGCATTAATACAACACAGACCAGTCAGCACTGCACTAATGGACTTTGCTACTGGCAGGTGTGGCATGAAGTCCATGTCTGGATCAATACAGCGTTGTAGAACACTGTTGGTGCACTGTTAGTGGGAATACTAGAATCTCAATTTCCAGACCCAAGGCTGTACATACTTAGCACTTCATGAGGTACAAGAGACAACTGTTATATAAACCAGTAAAAATGTATATCCCAACCCAGACAACAACGAAGTCATGCAAGTCCCACATGTAATTCAGATTTAAACATCATCCAATATGGCTGGCATCCCAGTGTCCTAACTAATAAAACCAGCATTTTCAGAACATTCACCAGGAAACAAAAAAGAAGAAAAGGAAATTAAATACTACCTCAACTTCTTGAAAGGAGGCAGTCACCTCTCCAGGATTTGTTCCTCAATTAGGCAGGGCTCCTAGCCCTGGTTGGATAACAAATGCACATTCATAAGTCCACGTGTGCTCAGACATCTGTAACACAACACCGTTTATTCCACAGCCAAAAGACATTCTTACTTTCCCTGACTAGTGAGGGGACAGCTCAAGCTTTTGTCCCTCAGTAGACAATTCTAATATAACAATGGAGGCAACTTATAAGTGGTGGGAAAGGAGGGAAGTAAGTTTACATTCGTCACGTCTGTAACCCTTTAGAGACTCTAAATAAAACAGTGTTTTATTCATGTGTTGGTACAACTGTCTCCCCAAAAAATCAGTGTCTTTTGCATTGAAAATTGACTTATTTTGATTGCCCTGTCCTAAGTAGAACACCATAAAAATGATACAACAGAGGATCCTCCTCAGAAACATCATTTTGTGCCAGAGGATCTCTGAGCCTAAACATTTCCTATCAGACACTTTATTCCCGGAGGAGCCTGGCTTTCTGCAAGAGCCCTTTGTAGTCCAGCTGGATATCATTACATAATTAAGCCTGTGAGCCAGGAGGTAGTCTTGAGCATGACAATTTTACAATGTAAGATCAAAATGTTATTCTTTCCTTCAAAGGACCTAGTGCCATTTGTTGTAGTGCCTTTATGCAAGGGATCAAATATAGTATTGATTATTCATTATTACCTTTAAAGAGGTCAGGAAGCTTCTGGAATTCAGAAGATTTCTGGGGATCTGAAGTGCTATAAGGCCTCAGGGCTTGATGACTCTTCTTGACCTGAAGCTTTGAAATATCACCTGCTGTCTGGATTGCTACTACTTGCTGCCTGGGGTTTCAAAGTCTCTCTCTCTCCCTTTTTTCCCCCCAAGGCATCAGTCTTACAGACATTGCCAGATCAAGAGAAGCAAAGAATGCAAAAGAAAGTGAAAGGGATAAGACCAGAGTTGGAAGCCCAGCTGGCATACATCTGCTTTGCTAAGCTTGAATTGAAAATGAGTATCATTATTCTTGTTCTGCTGCATCCTACTGTGTTTGGTTATTGCATCACACAGAAGAGGCAATGGGCATATCCTGTGGCCAGCTCCATTGCCTTCAACATGGGTTAACCAACTGTCCAATATCCCAACACAGTGAGTTTTTAAGCCTTTCTCTACCAATTTGATCTTCAGGCACATTCAAATGAAGGAATGTTTAGGGAGATTGGGAGTGTCATTATGTGAAGACCCTGAAAAAATTTAGAACACTATCATCTTCATCAGTGAAAAAAAAATCAACATCATATTAATCTAAACACTATATTAAAAGTTTCCATTTTCAACAACAGTGCCTTTATGTTGTAGAATAAACCTCCAAGAGTGCTTTTTGGCAGATGGTTAAATATTTAAGTAGTTGGCCACAGATTTTAAAAAATTGAGATAATTAGAATACTTGAAGCAGTTAATATTTATTAGTCATGAAGAGTTTGACAGATTAGATGTTTTCCTACCCACACATTCTCTGGCAGAAAAAAAAAAACCAAAAACCAAGCGCCCTTATCTTTCATTCTATGGATAGCAAACTTTGATATGGGGCAGAAGTAGAAGGCATGGACTTCCCAGGTTACTCAGTATGAGACACTGAGAGTAGCTGCTGTCAATGAAAAAAGGAAAAATTTTTCATTGAAAATGCCAGAAAAAAATGATGCCTTTCAACAAGATCTCCGTGGAAGTGCACAACGTTCACCCTGGAAAGTGCCCAAGATTAAAACCTGAAGACTGAATCTTCTGCACCACTTCAACTTTCACTATAAGTTATAGGGTCCCTAGCAAGGTTGCAGGGCTACTCCAGTCACTGGGGGTCATGAGACAACCCGTTTCCTATTAACCTTGTTCCTTCTGTTGGCCTTCCTTGCAGGAGAGGAGATGCATGGAACAAAGGCAGACCAGTTCTGCGGCACTCCAGAACTGCATCAGAGAAGACACCAAGACACAGTGGAGTCTTGGCCTCCTCTCCTTAAAATGGGAGACAGGACACCAAAAACTGATGGATTTACTGAGGCTGCTCTAGGGGCCAGTTTCACCAAACATGTCCTCTTTTATCTGTTCAGAAATCTGGCTATAAATAAGGATTGCTGGCTGTCCCACAGACTGTCAAGACCTGTAAATGTTATAACAGTATCTGGGCACAGATGAAGGCAGCTTTTGCAAGGAATTTATATGTTACTAATGTATAATAGAGCAGCCACATGAAACTCCTAGTCAGCAATTCATGCAAAACACGAAAGTAGCACCAGTGTTATACTACGTAGCTGGCTGGCTGGAAGGAGACTCACCTCCTTTATATCTTACCTCCCCTTTTTAGCAGCACTACTGAATGGTCACTACGTGCCTCAGTATGAAGTCCCTTGCTCTCCTTTATGCTCAAAGCCAGTAATGCACCTGAGTAATGACATTTGTACGTATCCATATGCAGTGTTAAAAGGAATGAATGCACAGAATTAACTGTGGCAGGCAGGGGGATGAGTGGAAAGGACTTTCATCGGTGTCTGTGCAGCAAGGCCAAGGGCAGACAGGAGTAGATTATATACCTGCTCTTGCCTGGTACAAACCAGCAGGGCAGGACCAGCTGCCCTGGCAGGCTGGACACAGCCCTGATCTGGAGTCACCTCAGCACTGCCCTCAAGGAAATCTAGAGACAGATTGGAAAGTAACCTTGGATACCACCCTGTGCTGGTGCCAGTTTGCTCTCTTAAGGGGATGGTAGCTGGAGCAGAGCAATCTCTCAGCTACATCCTCCCTTCCTGTGATCAGCAGAAATGAACTGCTGAAATCACTGAGATTTTTCTTTATCCTACAAAAATCTTTAAGGGCCATCTCTGTCATAGACAAAATGATAGGCTATTTTTTTCAACTTTTTTATTTTAATTAATATGACTTTAGAGATATTTTTCCAGTGTAACATTGTCTGACAATAGCAATTCATGCTTTAATTATCTCATTGGCATAGTGAGACTGTAGGAAAACCGGTAGGATTATGAGCTACAATGAAAGAAAAACATGGTTTAGATGAGCAAACACTCAGAAGTTTCCAGCTTTCATAGGTTTTCTTTGGTTGCTAAAAAAGCATGTTGGAGAAAATCTGTTAAAGTTTCAGTATCCTGCCTCTTCAAAGGGAATCCACAATCCATAACCCTTAAGAGCACCATCAAGACTCATTGCAAACCAGAAGACAAGACAAGAATAGAACCCAGCAATAAAAGAGAAGTCACAACTTTTTAAAAAACAAATATTACAGGATTCCATTACTCGCCATAAAGAAACAAATGAACCCACATTGTTTCCTCTTGAAGTACCTAGAAGAAAAATCTGCACCTTAAAATGGTTTGACCTCAATATAGGCCATAATGTAAAAATGTGAGGATCTTGGAAACTTGTGCTTTTCCTGGATTGAGGCCCAGATTTTGTAATAAATCTTGCCTGTTACTATTTTTCTTGCTTCTTCCAAAGTAGAAAAGGTTCTTTTGAAGAAATATGTTTTCTAGACACTTTGATACACCAGAATTGGGGTCTGTTTAAATACTTCAAATTTGACATATACACGCATATAGTTATAACATTTTGTGAATGTGAGCCAACACTGCTTTCTCTGGATCCAGTTCTTCCTATCATTATGTTGTAAGACACTGGACAGAGCAGTGTCTACCCTAATGTGCAGAGTATGCACTAGGCCAGACAAATAACAGTAAAACACTCACCTTGCTGTGCCTTTACCTTCTTCACCACAGTTTTAATGAACAGCACCTGAAAGAATTTATGCCCATATTGAAATCGGAGTGCTAGGACACAGTGGTAGCGCATCACATCTGCTTGGAAAAGGAACCTTTTCTTCCCCTCAGCCTTACTTCACACAAGGAAATCTATCAACAGTTTGATCCAGTGACTATCGATGGTATGACTATTCCCTCGGAGGCCATTTTCCTACCCCAACCACAATGTGCTTTTGCACGTTGACCTGCTATTCAGTTCACGATGCTTTCCAGGCTGAGTTGCAACTGTGACTACAGGACATTAACCCTACCCCAAGATGCTCACGGACTGTTACGTGCACCCTTCTTTTTTTGGTATCTAGAGAGTATGTATGCAAATGTTTTCCTGTGTGTTATCTCAAATCAGTTGACTGAGGTCACCAGAGCAACTGAGAGACAAAGTTTGATCAAATCCATCTAGATCCTCTAAATCCATCTAGAAGGGGGCCAGCCATACAATATTTCATGATTACTAGCCCCACTAAAATTAATTCCTGCCATATCTTATCAAACAATCGGCCATGAGAGAAAGTTTTCCCCACTGAAACATACATAAGTCACTCCAACTTTTGTGGCTGTGAACTGAAAGCAATTCTGTCTCCACCTTCCAATGTTTGCTCAGGTGCAGTTTGGTTTCCACATGGACTGATCGAGGAGAACCTGCCCCAACCAATGAGCTAACAGGAGCCACCAACCTGCTCACACTGACTGCAAAGAAAGTCCTCATCCCAAAAGAGTCTGTTACATAAAAGTGCACAACATAAAACCATCTTTGTATTTGTGACTTACTGTAAGTCCTTAGGAGGTTTGCCTTTAAGGATGACTACATTTTTAATCAATCAGCAAGGCATGCAGTATGTAAAGTTCATGCTAGCTTGAGCGGCAGCGCGCTGTGTTTTTCCCCTGGTGAGCAACCCCCTCTCAGCCCCTGAGCTTTAGCTGGTGAGGTTATGCAGCCTTGCCTATTAGGACTGCTCTCAGCCACATGCCTGACTGCACTCTCAAGACTCAGGGCCAAGAGTAAACTTTGAAGGAACCCTGCCAATTAAATGTAAGCAGAAAACAAAGTCTTTATTTTTCAGCAAAGTTAATGTGGTCAGAGATGTTCTCATGCTGCTGCTACTGATAATTATTATTTTGCATTCAGTAACGATGGCTTTTAACTCAATTTGAATATTAAATTCTGCCATGAAAATGAAGCTATCTAAAAGTGAGAGTTGATCAAATTGTCCATTGGTCATTGTAAATAGACTAAATACATTTTTCTACTGGTGAAAAGTGAGCCCTTCTGTGACAAATGTTTTACGGTCTTGTTTTGGGGATCTTACAGGAAAAAAAAAGCCTAGATGGCATGCATTATCTACAACAGGCAAAGACAAAACATTGTAGAAAGATTAGCCCAGATGAATTCCAGTAAACCCTTTATACCATTTCATAGTCCAAATAGACTACAGCAGGTTGCGGAAAACATATTGGAGGAATGACGTACAGAATTTAATAGAATATACTTGGATTAGTTCTTGTACTTTCTCCTTTTAAGTGTAATTGTTTCAGTCCTCAGTTCAGATACAATAATGTTCCCATTTCAGTGTTTAACTGTTCTGCTGGATTGTGACCCTGCCTCCAGTGAATCTAACAGCACAGACTCCAAAGAGGTCTCAACTTAAAAATGACAACATTTTCAATCCCTTTATTTCTTTTTCTTTTCAACATTAGTAGCAAGTGGTGTGCATACAACTAGAAAATGCCTTTCCAGTGCTCGAAGGGCATTGGTTGTAATCTTGCCACCCTATGAGACAGCTAAAAGCTAAGGCAGAGGATATGGTCATCTGTTTGTCAGAGCTTGCCCAGAGCTTCTAGTGCAGTCTGGACAACAGGAAAAGCAAGAAGCATATAAAACATTTCAGAACTTCCCAGACAAATGCTTGGTTGCCTGCTGCACTGCATCAATGGATTTTTTGGAAACAGACCTTGTGGGAATTGGATTAATTTCTCTCGTGGCCTCCTAACACCCTCATGAAGGTCTCAGGTAGGTGGCAAACAAAAAGGAGAACAAAGAATTCTGCCTTAAAAAGCCCTTAAAAAAGATCAGATGAACTTCTGCTTAAAAGAGAAGTAAGAACATGACCATTCCAAAGGGATGCTTGTAATTTCTACCATGATTTCCATAATTCAATACCTTACAATTATGCGTTTCAAAGTCATCTGAAAGTACCAATAAAGACAGATTGATTACTTTATTTGTATACATCGCTATGAGACATTATCATTCAATGCTGCCAAAGCCAGTTCCATGCCAGCCCTTGATCTAAATTTAGAGTAAGGACAAGGAAGCGTTCTTTCCTCTACAATGATCACCTAAACCCAAATGAGCCAACAGAGGCTGAGACCATAAAGCACTCAGTACCAATGGGTGTTTGCTGATGAAAAACCACAGGACCTTCAAACAGGCCTCTTGAAACTTTCTTGAGAACATATACAAATTTCAGCACCCAGTCATCAAGGTCCTCAAAATATTCACTAGGGATAGGGCTTGAAATTTGCCCAGAGAAGGTAACTAGGTAGGAAAGACAGACTGTGCAGCAGCGTGAAGGACTCAGAGTGGTTTTGGTTTCCCGAAAACATCCTCGGTCATAACAGAAGTAGAAAGTATTCTGCATTGACTTCTGCTCCCTGCAGTTGCTCCTCTGAGAATAACAGAGATCTCAGTCTCTGTCCCTGCAGCTCTTCCATGCCTGGGCAGCACAGAAAACCTCAGCCTTGTGCCTGGGCAGTGCACAGATACTAAGCAGAGGTCAAGGAAATGTCTTTTGGCTCTGATTTCCAAAGGCAGGTTTAGCACTTCGTCACACCCACACGACTGCTCTTGAACTCAAGCACTTGATTAAAGTAGGGAATCTGCTGCTCTCTGGAAGACAATGCCTTCCATATAACTCTGACCCAGTGTAGATATAAGGTACTGAGCGCTCAACCTGCACCACAGCTGCTCCATCCAGGACCACTTGTGAGGAGAGTTTACGCAAAGGATTGTCCCCATCTAACTCCACAAGTACTCAGCCTGCTTTCACCTTAAGACACAAGATGGGTTTGTACGTGTGTATGTCAGGACACACACCTCAAGTTATTTCTGTGCACACTTCATGTGCGCATCGGCCCAGATCCATGAGTGTGTGCGCATGCATATAGATAAATAGATAGTCTGGAAGTATTTCAAAGCAAGGGAAACTTTTTCTTTCTTTCTTTCTTTCTATCTTTCTTTCTTTCTTTCTTTCTATCTTTCTTTCTTTCTTTCTTTCTATCTTTCTTTCTTTCTTTCTTTCTATCTTTCTTTCTTTCTTTCTTTCTATCTTTCTTTCTTTCTTTCTTTCTATCTTTCTTTCTTTCTTTCTTTCTATCTTTCTTTCTTTCTTTCTTTCCTTCTTTCCCTCTTTCCCTCTCTCTTTCTTTCTTGTCGTTTTGCAAAAACTTGGCCGTGGGATCTTCCAGGGAGCTGTGTGTATGTATGAGTGACACACTTGCCTGTTTTCACAGCTCCTGCCTTATGTCAATTTAAGCATCTTTCCTACACCTGGAGGAATTCAACAAACATCAGCTCACAGGTGTCACCCTCCACTGGCTGAAGGCTGGCTCCAGAGAGTCTAGCCAATATCTGCTTTGGCTATTAACAGCCTCGGAGAGGCCAAGCTCAGTGTGTGTGGGGAAGCAGGGGGAAAAAAGGTAGAAGGAAAAGGAAGGGGGGGCTTACATGTATGTGCATGTGCATTTGCTGCTGCTTTAACTTTCCATCCATTTAAGAGTTTAAATACTAGTCAAGCACTTAAAAAAACATTAGGACACATTCCAGCTTTCTCTGCCAGTCAGAGGGAAAAAATGTTTGAAACCCTGCATCTCAGCACCCCAAGGGCTTTATGATTTGTTAGGTTTAGTAGTTCAGAGGATTAAAAAGACAGAAATATTAGTAGAAAAAGAAGAGGAAAAAGTCAATGTATTCACTGAAGCAAATCTAATGGGTTGCTGGGCCAGAGAAGAAAAGGTTCTACTACCTGACTGAATCTTATTTATATTTCTTGCTCCACAATAAAAAATAATTTTCTAGACATTTCCTCCCCCCCCCTTTTTTTTTTCGCTATGCTAGTCACATTTCCTAAATCCTTTATCAACGACTGCTCTGCATATGAATGGGCTGTAATTGAACTGTCACATTCATGAAGGTCAGTAACCTTTCATTAGGAAGAATGTGTCTTTCTTGATAAATTGGAAAGTCCCTGAGGATTTGAAAGCATTTTTTTTAATTTCATTCTTTCAAATATACCTTAAAAATCTAACACAGATCCTTCTCTCTTTTAGTAGCACTCTGACAAACCCCTTGTCTTTCTCTTTGTCATGGGCAGTTCCATGCAAAATATTCAATCACAAGCTTTCACTGTGACCTTCTTAAAAACAAAATGGGAAGCATGAGCCCCCACCCTCAACCCCTCACTCTGAATTGCAGGTAGCTAATACTTCTGCTTAAAAATCCCCAAAAGTCAAAACCTTGAGATCAGAAGCTTTGCCATGTCCTTGCTTCTCCAGATTGATTTGAGTTTCTACTGTAATGCCACCTAAGTCACACTCTGTTGGTGCCAGTATATCACTGCATCTTCTTGGTGTGTCCAGTCATATGCAGAGATGGACAGACAAATACACCAAGTAGTGACAGGCTGTATGAGGAAAACAAATTGGGCGAGAGAATGGTGCTTAAAAAAACATATTTGGTACTGCAGACAGTTTTCAATCCCTGCCACAGGTTAGCTGCATACGCCTCTTTCTTCCCCATCTAAAGGGGAAGCTTTTCAGAGCTTTTCAGAGGGAAAAAAAAACACCTTGATCTGCACCCTGACACAGCAGGGTCCTTAAAAGAAACTGACTGGCTGCCAAGTTCATAACTGCTGCCAGAAGTTCAATTCCTCCTCCAGATTCCAATCAGAAAGCGTGCAGCAGGATGCATGGAAATGTGTCAAGCTTCCCACCCTTACCAGTGCAAAGGTGCCTTCAGAAGTGTTAAAATACTACCAAGGCTGCTGGGGCAGAAGCCATCTGTTCTTGTGCCATGTTCTAGCTAGCTAAGCCTAGGGCCCATCTTCAGCCAGTTGACTGGCTGGGAACTGACTGTCAAGGGGTCAGAAAAAGGCAACTTGGTGAAAAGTCAGCCGTGATCAAGATAGAAACTCTACAACATGAAGAAGGTGAGATTTGATAAACAGAAGCAAGCATCCGGCCTTCTGTGTTAGCTGTTCAAATGCTTCAAAAAGTAACATGAATTACAGGTTCTTGAGGGCTGGCAGAAGACTGTCCTTTTATTGTCAACACCCACAAAATTGTGGTGATTTAAGGTTCACCACCATAAGATGGGATATAGAGGAAAGAGGAACAAGTCATAATTGCTAAGCAGCTGAAATACTTTGATGGTACAGGCCACATTGGAAGCTTTTCAGCTGGAAGGAAAAAAGAAGCAAACAATTCTTTTGATTTTTTTGCAGGAATGGTTGAAAAATTAATACTTTAATTATGCTTAACTCACATTTCTCAAGACTTCTCTCAACTAGTGAACTTCTGTTGGGTTCATATGCCCAGCTTTGAATGGGAGTCATTTACTGCAGTGCCACAGAATGGATGTTCTTACACTAGTAACAGAAGTCATAGAAAAAAAGACTCTCACAAAGCAAAAAAATATAGGTTCTGCCTGACTTCCATAGTAACATCCTCTTTCAGCAGCAAGAGTATGAATTCGCATGGAGAGGGTCTTTATTTAAAAGATAGATGTCCTCTTATGCTCCAGTTCTGCAGTCATTCTCTAGACACAGAGTTCATGGTGAAGGGTAGCCAGGGGTGCCCAGAAGCATACGTCAGCCTAGACAATCCATCATGGGAATTCTCTCTGCCACTGGTGAAGTAAGGTACTTGTGATAACGCTGTGAGGAAAAAGACTAGACTTCATCAGTGGCCAAAGGTATGTGGGAAGCACCACCTAGGACTTTAAAACAACAAAAAGGCCTTCACAGAGCATCTCTTTCATGGCCACCACGTTCAGGCTGCTCAATGTAAGAGTCTAATTTAGAAACCCCCACTACAGTGGCATCTAAGGTCAATAAGCAAAGAGTGATTCAGACTTCTAGTGAGCAGGATCCACTACGCATCAAGCAGGCAGAACTGACTTCTCTCAATGCCTAACTTGGGTACCAAGATGACTTTTCTTTCCGCTGACTGCACAGGAAACCAAGGTCTAGCAATTTGGCAAGTTGTGCAGAATTGCTCACCAGTCTCTTGACCTGACACGCTGTCCTTGCTCCTGTTTCGTATTGGGCAACAGGAATACAGCTCCCAGGTTCTAGCTCCCAGCATCATTGCTGCTTTATGGAATATATAAATATGTTCTTGTGTGGTGCTTTTCAACTGTACATCAAGAGACGACTTTGTAGTGACCCCCATTTTGGAGGCAAGATGCTGACTGCTTTACTAGAGAGAGTAAGCAAAGAAGAAAAATCAAGTTATATTTTAATGTAAAGCACGTTAAGTGTTGGACCAGTTAATGTGGTCCGAGTTATGGACCAGTTTTGCCAAGCCTCAATTTGGACACTATTGATGATTTAATCTCCTGCAATGTATTTGGGTGTGCCAGTGATCTGAAGAATGTTTTCATGCAAGTGCCCAATCATCCAGATACTTTCAGTTGCCAAAAAAACAGAATTAACTGACAGTCAAATCAATTCAAGTGGAAGACCACAATTTAGGGAAATAAATTACATCAAAATAAATATTTTTGCAGATGTTTTCTAGCACGCCTGCCTTAAAATGCCTCTGAGGCAACAATTCTCAAGGTGTATTGTTATTTTTCTTCTCAGATAAAACCTTAATAGACAAGTGGATATGAGGTTACTACTTACAAATCTCTGGAGAGATGATGTGTTGATTCATGCACTTTGGACCTCTGTCCAGAGTATACAAATTTGTTTCCTCACTTGAAATTGGAGGTAGTTTCCTATATGACAGTACTCAGATTCATACACAGCTAAACCTTAACATATATCAGGGAATTTAGATGCCAAGATTTCAGTTGATAACTGCATATGGAAAAACAACAGAGCAGTATATCACCTCATTGTATATATCCAGACCAAAACAATGAGACTTCTCAAGCACTCCACACTGTGTATAAAATAAAAGTCATTAAAGAATTTGTTTAGAAGTGTGTTAAGCATTTTCCAGGCAGGCGGTGAATAAATCCACTTTACCACTTCATGGCTTTACAAAGAAGCCCATCCATTAACATGGGAACCCTCTTGTTTGCATTTCTTAACAGCTGACATTTGTACCTTTCCAAGGAAAGTGAAGGGCATCTCATTGCCTCATTGTTTAAATCAGTGTGAAAATAATGGGGATGATAGGGAATTGGAGCTAATTTCCTTTGTCTCCTATTCAGCAGATAATGGTGGTATGTGTGGGATGCTAAAGGCCAGGCAGAGGAGGTGACCTGAAGATGACTTCATTCTTATGAGGTTTATCAAAGGCTCCTGTCAGTCAAATGCATGCTGAGAGATTGGGGACTGGCCATCTGGTCGAAAGTTAATCAAAGAGGAAAAAGGAAAGTGAGGAGGTGAAAAATCCCCCTGTCAGCTTTGTGGAAGGTGGAGGGAGAGGCAGACAGAAGAGAGAACTCTTGTGCTCCAGCAGCCCAGCACCCAGACTTGATGGCCACAGAGGAGACATAGCAGAGTGGGGTGGAGGAGCAGGAGGGAAAGGGAAAGATACCGTTGTTTTGAAATTTCCCTGGGATGATCCCACACCAGCTTTAAGTGGCAAGCCTGAAGGTCACTTCTGCTGTTAGCCATGCAGAGCAGAGGCAGAATTGTTTCACTTGTCCTCAGAAAAAAAAGGGGGAGTGACTGACTCACAGTAGGGAACCATTGTAATATAAAGCACAGGGTTTTCTGTCACAGAGCCAGACTTCCTTCCTCTGAGTTTTGCTTCTTGCAAGCAGGAACAAGAGGTACAGCCATGCCACCTTCATGTCCTGCAGACTCAACCATACCCAACTCCTCACCTTCCACCCGCTGGGCTCAAAATCAGGTGTCCTGCAAGCACTACCCACGTTCAAGAGATTGGCATAGTTCGCTCATAATGGCTTTTCTCTCAGTGCTGACCCACATATATTTTTGCACTGTGTGTAAGCTAAGAGGGCTATAGAGCAGGGATTTATCAGCAAAAGACTAGGTTTATGCTGGGCATCACATAATGCTTGTATGTAAAACTGAAGGCAGCAATCAGATAACTAAAATACTGTTTAAATGTGTGTGCATGTGTGTTATGCAAAAATACATTTCTTCACCAAAGATGCATTCTGAAGTAAAACACCAGAGTGTGACAGCCTGATTTCCATAACTAGCCCTGTTCAGCTGCTCAAATCAGCTAAGTAGATACATATTTTTAAAACTACAAATGTCCAGATTGTGAATCCCTCCTTCATGCTGGCAAGTAGTCATGCTAATGAGTAGTCTCCTTGACTCCAGGGGAAAAACTCTTGCCAGCAAAGGTTTCCCAATCTCAGCCCTAAACATTTCTAAAATGATTAACCAATGTGAACTAACTTAAAACAAAACAGAAAAGAAAAATAAAAAGAAGAGGAAATAGAGGAAGGTTTTTTTGAAGGGTTGCAGATTACAGCTGAGCATTAGATGAGTTCATGGAATTAGCAGAGCAATGGATGAATGCGCTGTCTCTAGTACACACGCACACTCCTCCCCCCAGGACAGAAACATCCTAAACTAGAGAGAATGAGAACAAAAGAGTTTGGATGCTTCATATACCTGGGGGTGGGACTTGCTTCTCCATTAAGTTTCCATTCTGCATCTTCCTCAGGTCGAGGTCCAGTCAGGCCCCCATAGAGAGGAACATATGGAAAACAGTGGCAACGAGTTCTGCTCTACCTGCAGCTTTGCTGAGCTGAGTCTCCTCCAACGCCCTGTTTGGGAGCATCCCTTTGCACAGCCAAGCACTGCAAAAGAGATCTGAGAATAGTGAGAGTAAAATCAGACAGGACTTTAAAACCAAACCTTTACAAAGCACCTAACCCAAGGAACCTCTGCTGAACAGAGGATTTCAGTCAAGGATATACAGCTCTGTCTGTACACACACGATACATACACAGCTATACACTCACTGCTTGCTGCCCTCCTATTCTTATTGAGTTTTTAAAATAGCAAACAACCTGCTGCACACTAGGCAGGCCAAAACAGGCACAGCCAAAAATGAAAAAGGGTGGATAGATATCAGGACATCTAGAATTTTCTTGCTGCTAACATCTGATGTGACCCTTTTGCATGGCAATAAAAGTCAGTGAACAATCTCATAGGCACCAAACAAGCACTCTGTTTTTACATACCCCAGCTTGCATTTACTCTCTAGTGAACGGCTTTACCTGAACTGTGATGACTTCAGAAGGAAGGGAGTTAATAGCACTAAGGGTTCTTTTTTGGTTTTGTTTCTATCTGCACAGCTCTAGATCTTAGAGAATTATGACTAAGAAAATGATCTTTCTCAACCCCTGGAAACAAAATGCATCCATTTGGATCCCAACATAAAAACAAGCACCAGCATGTCTGAAATTCTCTGCCTGCTATAATTAACACTCACGAGCAACTATGACACAACTGTTTCTGTCTTTATGACACGAAACATGCAGACGTTTGGAAATGGGCTGACAGAAAATTCAGCAAGGAAATTTCACCAGAAACCTTCTATCCCCTGGAAAAATTAGGTGTTTTTATCAGGCAGCAAGCCATTATCATAATATTTTTGATTCCCCTTGCCTAGTTCCTGCTGGATCTCGCTTAAGGAAAAAGCTTTAGGCTTACCTGTGTCTGGCACGGATCCCTAGTCTAACACATTGGTTGAATACACAGGCATGAACATGCTGTCATCAGCATGTCCTCCTCCTTCTTGTGGGCTTGAAATAATTCGATATGCCAAATTAGACAATGCCTTAAATCAATCAGTAGCTCCATTTTCTCCAGTGGCTGAGACTATTTCCAAAAGCAAGTAGGAGATTTAGCTACCTAACCCTAAACTGATGGAAGATCAGCAACTACATCCCCTTGAAGATACTGAGAACATCCAGCTGTGTTCTTTTCCCCACACTTTCCACAACTCCCTTGTTTCTAGTTAGAAATCACGTAATTGCAAATTTCACAATATTAAGTAATTTCTGAAGAACCTTTTCAAATTCTCTGTTATATTCCATGGTCAACAGCAAGCATACTGAACATATTCTTTAATGATAGCCACAGCAGTAACAGAGCAGTAACTCGCACAGAAACAGTTTCCTTGCAAACACTTCAGAATAGTAAGGAGTTGGGGGAGGGAAGTTATCAGCACTAATACAATTTATTAGACAAACCCTATGTGGATGCCATGACAGGTCTGCTATCAAAGGCAAAAACCTTCAGGCTTTTTACATCCCATAATCCCAATGAAAGCCTGTTTTTGCAGATACCCTGCAGTTCATGAATCACTGGCTGTAGCATACAAAATCCCCTATTTAAGTAATTACTGTACAATAGACAAATCTGCACAGTGGCTGATGTTATATAAAATATTCCAAGGCAGTCTCAAAACCACAACATATTTAAAAAAAAAATCTCAACTGGAAACAAGTGTCTTACAGTAAGTATATATTGTGAAATAGGGGATGCTGTGATCTAATCATATTAGGTGTGTCCTGAGGACTGGAAAAGGTCTGGCAACAGAGGAACCCGAGCCACTCATGGACAGTGAATGGCTCCTATCTCTAGACACTGTTTTTTATTTGTTTTCACTTGGGCTTCAATACACCCTCAAGCTCCTGATTTTTACATAATTGAATGGTTTTATTATTGCCAACTTAGTTTTCAAACATCAAAGAACACAGAAGCATCTCAAATCCATGCACTGCCTGAATAAGGGGCCTGGCTTCCTGGCTTTCATTTATTCAGCAGAATCAAAAAAAACCCCAGTATTTTTAGGAAGATACCAAGCCTAAACCCTGGTCTTGGCCATGCATTGCCTCGGTAATGGAACTGGCTTCCACATCTTCGGCAGAATGAACCAAAAGCCTCGTATTTTAGAAAGACAGCAAAATTTCACCAAGAGTCTTATCCCTGAACTTGGTTCTGATTTATCTCCACACCTGGGAAGTTCAGCTTCTACATTCAGCAACAAGGAAGATAGATTTTCTTTCATGAGGAGCCCTTATTTGCCTAAATTTAGTTTCATCTATGGACAAATTACTTCACCAAAATTTGTAGCCTTCAGCTAGTCTGTAAATCAGACTTGGAGTGACAAGTGGGTGGCATTTTGCCAAGTTACTTCCAGAGCAGACCAGCAACGCTCAGTCATACCCACATAATCAGAAAACAAACAAAAAAGGATAAAGAAGGGCAGAACTGTGTTACAATTTACAGAGCATGATGAATATGTTCAATTTGGATTAATTATAAAATATGTTCTATTCATCTACTTACAATTTAAGATCTGCCAAAGGTCATAGCAGAAAAAAATCTGAAGTGGAAAATTAGCACTACTTTAATTGCAAGACTACTGACTTTCCTCTTCCTTTCAAAGGAAGAACACAGTCCTTCAATTGAAGCCATGGCTTTAGAAATGTTGATCTGAATCAGACGTAGCATTTTCAGAAATCTCCTGTACCTCCCACAATGTCCAAGGTTTAGTACAAACTTTATTTTCTTGTTCTTGGTGCAAGAAATCTGCAGGACAATTGGAACTTGGTTTGCAAAAAGAAAAATTATAATGGTCCACAAAACAGAAGGTCAGTCAACGTTTTGGATGTGCTTTATGAACTGGAAATCTTTCTCCAAAGTATTTCACTACAGCCCAGTAAAACATCACATGCTGGTGGAATTTTATCCTTTTAAAGTTGGCAACACTTTCTTCACCAAAGAATAAGTTTTGTTCAGGTTTAATTTGCTTTCAATACTCCTCCCAAAATCAATATAATCACTCCAGTGCAGTTTGACAGGTTCCCGAGATAGTGTAAATTAAGTGACTCACAGCAACCAAGGCACAAACACCAACTACACAGCGAAAGTATGGAGGGACAGCAATTACCAGTAAAAAAGCAAAATCTGGCAAAGGCTGTCTGTGTTAGGTTTGTGTGGAGGTCCCAGGAAGGCTGTTAAATCAGGCATAAGTGTTTGAAGGAAGGCAGAGCTCTGATGCAGAAGACTTTTCTGGGTTAGGTCTGCCTTTTTGCTACAAACATCAATCACAAAGAGTGCAAGAGGTTTAAGACATAGTGAAGAGTTTGGCAGAAATTTGGACTGCTCTGTATGTGGGATGTTGTGATTCCTCCAGCTGCAATTCCCTAGGATGCATTTCACCTAGCCAACACCTGACAGGAAATATTTAGTAGGTTATAAGTCTTCTTTAGAAGAAAATTACAGCAGAAAGACGTCCAATATAACAAATAAAACATGAAAAAAAGTTTTCTCACAGTTTGTGTTCTAAGTGCCTGGCTGAAGTCCTTGCTCCATAAAAAGGCTTTTGCTGTGCACTTCCAGGAGGCCAGGTTTGTCAACGTCTAGCTAGCTTTCATGTATATTTGACCTATTATGTTGCCTAGCATCATAGCCAAAGAATAGTAGATTCAATCTCAGTGTGAAGAAGAAACACGGTACACACCGAGATGGTTTGCACAGCCCAGTGCACCTCAGAAGGCAGCCACTTCATACACAAAAAAGGTGTCCCCATCCTTGTCATTTATTGGATTTATTTGACAGAGGCAGGGAGGGAGAACTTCGAGAGTGTTTTTTGACACAGCTGATGTGTTGATGCTGATCTTATTTTTCTCTTAAGAGTTTTATCAACTCAACAGATTACCAAGATTTTAGATTCAGAGATCACATTGCAACAGCATGACAACCATTTTGTCTGCTGTAACAGAGACACAGTTGTACCATAACTGTTCCACAGTATCTAATCAACCCTTCTCATACACATATAGGTTACTTGGTGGCTTTAATTTAAAGAACAGAACAATATATCTAGCCTTATGAAAAAGGGTAGCTGTGGCTGTCATACAGATGTTTTGCTGAAAAAAACACTAACTCACAAAGAAAATCAGAAAGGTGGGAAAGAATGGGTACAGCCTATTCACTCCTACCATTTCATATCAGTTTAACAAACCCATTGCTGTCAAAATTGCAGCAGTATCAACAGGCAAGATAGTCAGTGTCATCTTCTCATCTTCTTGTCATCTAAGCCCAACAAAATTTTTAAAAGCTGGAATTTTTTTCCCAAGGCATGTCCAAAGCCTAATATCAGCCTTTTTCCTGTGTTCCTGGTCAAACTATCAATGTGAATGAGCACTGGAGTGAGTGTCCATCCTGGCAGGGTATATGAACTCATAGAACCATGACTAAGATTAGAACATAGCTTCCAGAAAAAAACAGGCATTAATCTATGCCTTTTTTCTTGTACTTCCTGTTCGCCCCCACCCTTCCAAAATACAGAGAATGAAAAGATCATCAGAAGAAAGTAGCATTAAATGAAAGAAAAAAATCCCCATGGTTCTGGTAATCATTTGGAATATTCTATGTAGCCACCAAACTCAAGCAGGGATCTTTGATCTATTGTGCTGTATTATGTGACTTCAAGAAAATGAGATGGGAAGGTAAATATACAAAGCAGGATTTAGCAAGATGCTGGGTGAAGAGGGACAAAACCCCTTCTTATGGTTGTCAGGAAAAAGGAGGGTGACATTCTTACGGAGTTAGAAGGAGGTCAATAAATCATCATCCTTATCTTGCAAACAGAGCCTGTGACTTCAAAAATTAGCTCATTTATTCTGCACAATTAAATTTATTGAAGTGTGACAGAAAAAGTTTAGCGGTCGCTGATGCAGAAAGACAGCAACAACGGAGGCAGGCAACTGACTGAATGACACAATTAGTTGATTTTCATTTTATTTATCAATATAATTATTGAATTGTATTCATCTTATTTCACAGATTTTTACCATTATTAGGGCCCAGGCCTCAAGGGAAAGAATTAGTTCAAATTTTCAGTCTAACTTAATGTGATTATAGAGCTGGTAATAAAAGAAAAGTTCTATAAAGTGCTACACAATCTTGTATTCAATGTCACTCCACAATCCAGCTCTGAAATCCAGAAACCTTTCACATAAAAGCAGTAAATTGAATGTGTATTGTGAACGTCCAACATTCCCCAGGTGGCAACCGAACCTGTGTTTGCAGGATCTAACCTTGGTGTGACCTTAAAGGAGCCAAGATTCTATCTGAGTTTTAAACTAAGGTATATATTTCTTTCTTAAAAAAAACTCCAAACAAACAAAACCCCCAACTAAATGAAAACCAACCAACCAACCAAAAAAAAACCCTCAAAAAACCCCCATTGCATCATCTTTGACTCCACCCCTATGACAAGGTTCGGTAAACTTATTTGTAAATGCTGTGAAGACATTGCAGGAATATTAGAGAAAGACTGCCATGCCAGAGGAACAGTGGATGAGTATGGTTCATGTTCAAAATTATCACACTGGCCATTTTGGTACGCATTAAAAAAATATAATTCCTAAACTTCTGACAAGATTTTTTTAAAACAAAATACAATAATAATTATTTACAGATTAGAGAGGTTAGCAAAAGTTATTTTTCTTCTTGTCTGGTCCAGTTTAGAAGCATCTAGGCTACTCTAAGTTGCTCTGGCTCACTTCTTGGCATGCCTTCCTGTCAATCACAATGTCTGCTTTGGTTTTAAAATTGTAAGAGACAGAATGAGAAAGGCTGGACCTGACTCATGCACGTATTCCATCCTTGCTTTTTACATACATAAGGAATCAGGCATATGTTCAGCAGTAAGCTATATAATAATTCACGTTCTTTCTCACAGGTTCAGGAAATTAGACCACATGCTATTGCAAGTGTCTAACTTTTCCAATGTTTTGAAAGACTATTTCCATTGCAACTAGCTTATTCAGTTCTACCCTTCACTTACCATTCCATAAAAATTAATTTATTTGCTCTGAGAAAAAGACACAGAGGCCATTTTTTACTAAATCTTGGTCAAAGTGTCATGGAGCATTGCCTAAAACATTAAAAAGTGGAAAGAGTCCAACATAATTCTATAGCCATAATTAATAAGAATGAATATTATTATTTACAATCAATGAGTGACATTGGGTGTTAAGAGACTTCCAGAATTGCCAGTGACTTAAACAATATGTTCCAGTTACTAGGATCTTGATATCTGTGTAGGCTCAGACTATATTTTGGGAATTTAGTGTACTGACTTCTTCAGAAATGAGCAGGAAGAGAATTTTATGTCTGTAAAACATATAAATTTTTAGTGCTAATACACTAGATCTCACTGGGACTATTCGGGTTAAATTTGACATGCGTTATCCAAAAAAAAGGGGATCAAAAGAAAGAAAACCGTATATTGCACATTCTCCTTTGTGTGTTTCTTTGGGGCAAAGCCTAGAAAGTTGCCTTTCCATTTATGAAGAATTATACGCTCCACTGGGACCTGAGGCTGATGGAAACCACTCCATAGCAGCACCATGCAGTGAGCTGCCCGCCTCCAGAGATGCAGGAGCAGCAGCCGTGGCCCTGTCTCCAATGAGCCTTCTCTTCATCATTAGAAAAGATATAACAAAGGGGCAGGTGTGTACAAATAGGGATCAAAGAACAGAAGATAATTTTAATGGTTTAATTGACTGAAGGTAGTTCCACTGTGGTCAAGACAAGCAGAATCTTTGCTGCTTTTGCTTGTACTTGGCTTAAACAGAGGAGAAGAGAATAGCTTCAAGGATTAACTTCCTACAATCTCTGCAGAATTCAGCAAGGCTCTCATCAGCTGTGAGGAGCAGCATATGAGCACAGGAAATGGGCTTCTAGACTTGAGGGAGTATTCAGCAGTTCAATAACTACTATGTCAGACTTCAGTGGTACTTTTCATTCTAATAACCTCAAATCATCTTGCAATGAAAGAGCTTTCTTGTGTTATAAGATCCCAATTCAGCAGGTAAATCCCCCTTTTTCAGAACCCCTCAAAAGAAAGGCTTCTGAAAAAAAAAAAACCACAACAGGATTGTATTAGAATATAAATGAGAATTCTTAATTTCTCACAGAATTATCAAGGCTGGAAGAGACCTGGAATGTCATTTAGTCCAGCCGCCAAACCAGCACCACCACAGTCACCCCAAATCCTATCCCCACCTGCCACAAGTCTCTCAAAACACTTCTGGGGATGTGACTCCACCAACTCCCTGGGCAACTTCATTCAATGCTTAGCCACTCTTTCAATGATATTTTTTTTCTGCTATCTAATCTGAACCTCCCCTGGTGCAACTTACTGCTGTCTTCTCTTGTCCTTTCACTTGATACATGGCAGAGGACATGATCCCCACCTCACTACAACCTCCTTTCAGGCAGTTGTAGAGAGCAGTGAGGTCCCCCCGAGCCTCCTTTTCTCCAGGCTCCCTCACCTGCTCCTCAAAAGACAGGTTTTCTAGACCTTCCCCAGCTTCACTGCCCTACTTTGGACATACTCCAGCCCCTCAATGTCCCTCAATGAAGTGAGGGGCCCAAAAGTGAACATAGGTTTTGAGACATGGCCTCACCAGTGCCATGTACCGGGGGACAATCACTGCCCTGGTCCTGCTGGCCACACTATTGCTGGTACAGGCCAGGATGCCATTGGCACTGCCAGCTCTTGTTCGGTGCCTGTCAGCCAGCAACCCCCAAGTCCCTTTCTGCTCTCTCAGAGTGACAACTCTCAAGCCACTCTGCCCAAAGCCTGTAGTGCTGACTTGGGTTCTTGTGAGTCAAGTGCAGGACCCAGCACTTTGCCTTTTTTGAAGGTCACACAGCTGGCCGAAGCCCACTGATCCAGTCCATCAAGACCTCTCTGTACAGCCTTCCCGCCCTCCAGCAAACCAACATTCCCACCTAACTTGGGTGCGTCTGCGAAATAACTGAGGATGCTGTCAGCCCCCTTGTCCAAATCATTAATAAAGATGTTAAATGGGACCAGTCCCAACACTGAGTGCTGTGGAACACCACTGGCGACCTGCTGCCAAATGGATTTAGTTCCATTCAGCACCACTCTCTGGCCCAGACCATCCAGCCAGTTTTTCACAAATTGGACTGACTAGGTCAAAAACAATCGCCATAAAATGGATGACATAAATCCATTTTCCCCTGCCTACTGCATTCTTACAGGGATGCCTTCTATCCTGTTTTCATTTAACTCAGTCAATCTTTGGACCAGAGCAGGCCTTGTATAGCCAGTCCTCTTCCTCACGAAGCTGCTTCTTCCTATCCCAAAGACACTTAATTATGAATCTACTTCTTGATTTTAGTCATTATGTCCCAGTCTGCCCACTGGAAGCCTCTTTTACTGAATGGTTGCTCCTCCCTGTCTGCCATACCCTACCTCTTCTATGTAGTCACCTCCTCCTTGACACTTCATGGATAAAAAGGGTAGAAGGAACCATCTTCCTCTCACAAGGCCTGCAGTTGAGACAACTATATCTTATTACAGAGAATTCTAAACTCTAAACTGAGGATAAATAAAGCAGAAACTTGGAAATGAACCTTGGCATTATCCTAATTTTTCAGTTGGGAAACAGGAGCCAGGAAAAGGAGACATCTAAGATAATAAAAATTAGTGTGAGGCCTCTGACTTCCCAGGTGCCTTGCCCAATTCTCCAACTTGGCTGGCTTGTATGGCATGCCATAAAAATTTAGATGAGTCCATTTTAAAGTCTTTCATGTCCTGGAAATGTTCAGAGAACTTACCCACTCACCACTCACAAGAATGTTGTTCCTGTGCATATATAGAGCACGGGGTTTAATTAATCTGATGTACAAGATTGCATCTTAAAAATGTTGCAAGCCTGAAGGATGCTTTTCTCCACCCACAGCAATCAACAATGCTTTGTTTTTCTCTCTATTTCCCAAAATAAAAATTTCACCAGGCCAGTTTTATTCAGGGATTAATTTGATTTTTGACTGATTTCACAACCTTCCCAGATTAACCCTATGAACTGCTGTATAACCATCAGGCCTCTGAGCTGACTTTTCATTCCAAATGAATGTTTTCTAAATAATTATTTACCCATGAACAGGTCATAGAGGCCCTATGGCAATGTTTTCCTCCCCCTTCCATATGCAGAATCATTACTCAAAAGGGCAATGTGCCTCAGGTTTCCAGACTGCTCGCCAATTCATCTTTTCTTTAAGCCACATTATGCATAAGCATTAATGTGCAGCACCAAATCTGGAGAAAGCCTGTCCAGCTCTTCAGAGGAAACAAATTAATTCAATACCATCAGTGAGGACAAAGTGCAGAGGCACCCTGAGTGTGTGAAGTTCCTGAACGCCTCCTAAGCTTTTCAGCTAACAGAGGCCCAGGCCACAGTAAACAGCAGTTCTGAAAAGCACATAGAACAGTACCACGCAATTTCATTTTTCTATATACAAATTTTCTTACCCAAAAAGTGAAGATTTACCTGCCAGCCTGAAACAGTCAGCATTCCCGTGCTACAAGAGGCTGCCAACAGGAATTGTTCCTGGCCTGAAACTGAGCAAGCAGGAGGAAAAGGAGAGGATCACAGAGGTGAGTCCATGGCATGAAGAAGTGTAGTCAAAGTGTTAGAGTTGCACAGTGTTTTAGGGTGAAGGAACCCACTCCTCCATATGGTTTCTGCTGGATTGAGTAACACCTCCACTTGGACCTGTCCTGAATTCAAACACAAAGCAAAATTCCCTTACAAGAAAGTTCAAGTCCTACAAAAGACGGCTCCACCAGTGTTCTGCCCACCAAGTCCTTTGCAGTATCTCTCAAATTATAAACAGCTCAGCATGACAGATTTGACCTTCACCTAGAGGGGCAGGTTTCTGCGCCTCTGGTAGAGGGGCAGGTTTCTGCTCCTTCAAAACTGGTAACCTGGACATGGCAGTGGGCTGTATGTGTCAGGGACAATAATTGGAGCCGATGCATGTTAGAGTGAACAGGTAGCAGGACCAAGACCTGAGTTCATGACTCTTCTCCTTGGCTTTGATGTGACCATGCAGAGTAGGACGTGCTCAGGGCTTGTGCCACCACTTACACAAAGTTTCACAATGAATAAGACAGATGATGTCAGATCCTGAAGAAAATGGGGAATAAACTATGGAAATTCTCTGGGAGAAGTGGTGTTTTGTCCTGTGCCTAACCGCAAACAACATAAATCAACAGAGATCAAAGAAAATGTTCCTTCTCCCTAGCTCTCAAAACCATTGAACAGTAGTAGACCCACTACTCTATGGTTAAACAAAAAAATGAAAGGAGTGATTAGAGTAAGGGAGTAGGGCAGTACACAAACTTTAGAAGAGGAAATGCTGTATTTAACAGCCATTACTTGCCTTTATATCATGTAAGATGTCAGAACATCAGGGCTTCCTCTTCCCATCTCCGTCACCGGCAGTGGGTGGTCAGCAGAGCACCCCATTCCTGAGAAAAGAGATCACCAAGAAGACAAGAGTCAAGCTCTCCACAGCAGTGTGTGGTGGGAAGGCAAGGCATAAGTGGAAAGCAGTTCGGACTGGTTAAAAGGATATTTATTTTTCCCCTGGGGACAGCCAGAGTTGCCCAGAGATTGTGCAGCCTCCTTGGAGGTTTTCGAGGCCCACTTGGATAAAACTTTGAGAAACCTGGTCTCATCTTATGGCAGATGCTGTTCAGAGCAGGATGTTGGACTAGAGACCCCCTGAGATGTTTTCCACCCTAATTATCCTGTAATCATACTTTCCCTGATATTGTTTGCATATTAACTGATCCTGTATCAGAAAAGAAAGCAGCTCTATAATGGGTAGCAAGGCCTCTGTCTCAGTATTGGAATATTTGAGTTCTTCTGCCTTTTGTAATGGCCAATTAAGTACCACTACAATTACATTACAATTGAGATTACACCTAGATGTCTAACTCCTCTATATTAATATCCAATTTTGGCTTCTGTGTGTCAACAAGCCAGTAGCTTTCAGCACAGAAAGTTTGCATGCTGCATGTACTACATATAGTATGGTGTTTTGATATAGTGACCCATAATAGGAAAAAATACACACGCACAAGAAATTAATCTTCATCTCCTGGAGCTGTTCAAACGTCCAAGGTTCCATCAGACTCTTCCAGCTTAGCGCCATCTTCCTTTGCATTCCTAGGGGATGAGAACATAAGGAAATGCCATTCCTTTTACAGCTAAATCTTGCTATTCCTCCAACTACTTCTGAGATATTGGTACTGTTTGTTCTCCTAGCAGCAACTTTGAGATACTCAGTCACATATTGCTCAGAGAAAATACAGAAGAAAAACAAGTAGAAATTTTGGTGGAGACCTTAATTATGAACACATAAGGATAAGTACATTTTTTTTCATTAAGTCTAGAATGTCCAGCCTGTACAACACAGAAAGAATTTCTAACCTTTCTCAAGTAATGTCATTGATGCCAGATATTTAGTGCAATGATTTCAGCAGTGAATGTCAAATATCTCTCAAATATTTGCATGCTTCTTAGCTCCTAAACTGACAAGCTTTAATTTAAGCAGATATAAGTGAAATCTGCCACGGCACATGTTGGCTAAGATATTTAAATTATACAGGCCACAACGAGAAAGACACAGAGCACATGCAATCCTCATTAGAATCAGTGTGGCAGGGGCTCTTCTCATTACAGTTATTTAAACAATAAATTAATTAAAAACTCCTCAAAAAGCCCAAGCACAAAACTATTCAAGATGTGTGGGAAAAATGCCACAGTCTTGCAATCTGCTCTTCCTGGAAAAAAATGGCAGTCCTCTCTTTTCATCTTTATTTCTCTTTTCCGTACAGATCTCATGTGTAGTATATAATACATAACCAAGCAAATGGGGCAACAGGAAGCGTGAGGGTATTAATTCCTGCATCATACCTTTGTGCAAGCTCAATAGACCCCAGCAGTGTAGGTAGTGGCAAACTGAACTGCAGGGCTCCTCAAGTTGCTGAAAGAATTACCTGCTCTTTCCAACATGAGTCCTTAATATGTCATACCTCCCTCAGACCATTCTCTTGTCTTTAGCCCATCCTTTAGGGATAGATAGGACACACATTAATTTTTTAATTTTAATTTTTTTTTTTACTTTTTTTTTTTNTAACTTTTAATTTTACTTTTCTCAGGAAAGCACTACATGCCAGCCTATATCTTTCTATCTTCTTTCCTCCACCCCAGCCTTTTGAGCCTGTTGGCACATTTCAAGCCAGCTACTAGAGGACTAGAAGGCAAAAGATGAGCTCTCACAAATCACGTGAAAGTTAGAAGGGAGGAAATAATTGTACAGCTTTCAACAAAAGAGACCTCTAAGAAGGCTTCCACCATATTTTTAGTCACCAGAGAATCCCCAGAGGCAAGCACTCTGAGGAGTTTCCCAGCTGCAGGCCAACCTTGGAATAGAGCTCATACCTTCTTAGGCACAGGTTAACCCAGTGACAAGATCCAAAGCCATAGAAAACCAGGCTTCTTGTGTGCCACTCATTAATTCCAGCTTTCAGACCCTAATTTTAGGTCTGCTTTTGGATAGAACTAATTGTTATCGTCACCTGTCTGCTCACGTCCATGGAGGACAAAGGACTGGATCTAAACCCACAGTTAGGTGCCTACAGTGCCACTTGGAGAGATGGAGAGGCCTGATAGCAAGGGATCTTCTGTCCCTCCTCTAACACTCAGTTCTCCTCCAGAGGAGTTACTGAGGCACCTTTAATTCTTCTGCTGAGCATGTCCAGGAATATAACAGTTTTGGCTACATTGGGCCAAATATCTTGGAGCCATCCTACCCCAGAAGGCATTTGGGACTTATGAACTAGGCCCTCTAGTGCTGACATTCACTCAGCCCACGGCTGGTGGAGAGGAGAAAGTTCTATTGAATCTGTCCTGTTAGACAACCAGCAACAGCTCAGTTCCCAGGGTCGAGCGAGAGTGGGCAGAGGGGGCTCTCCTTTTGGGATCTGGTCACTTTCTGCCCCAGGTGCCTCCATCCCAGGTAGTGCTCAGAATTATTATCTCAGTCTGAAGCCAAGGGAACTGGGAATAACAGATGATGATAATGACTAACTACAGACATCCTGCTAATGCCCTGCTGAGATGATCAGCCAATAAATTTCCATCCAAAGATAAGTGCCTAAGAAAATGGAACATGCCAACGTCTCTGCACTGATGGAAGAGGCAACCTAGACCATTAAACTTCTCTCTCTTACACAGGTACCTTTACAATCTGTCCTTCAGACTCCAAAATATAAAATTCATTCCTTTAAACTTGTAACAATTTTATTTTTAATAAATAATCCAGATAAACTTGTTATATTCAGTTGGGATACATTTCAGGCTCTATAAATAATGTTCGCTATTTACATTAGAAATTTAGTGCAGAATTTCAAGTCTTACTTTTTAAACACCAAATGCTTTTAGTAGAAAGCTTTTTAGAGAATAGAATCTTTCTTGTATTATGCATTCATAAATTTCCTTCAGTGATAGGGGTGAGTTGAAAGATCAGTTCAACACTGCTGATTAGTTTCTTAATTAAGTTATTGTGTTCAAAGAGGGATAAATAAATACTGGTCACAATTTAAAGAGAGGCAAAAGTGGGTCACAGAACTTGAAAAGGCTTCCCAATGAAATAAAAACAACAAAATGTTGCATTTTTTTCCTCTGGAGAAGTGCTTTTGCGAGTGGCTAGTGTAATTTTTCTCCCTCTCACAAAGTGGACTGGAAATGCTGCACTGAGCTATCATGAAAAAGGGGTCAGTCAGGGGTGTTTTGTAAGGTGGGGAACGAGATTTACAGCAACATAATCAGTTGGCCAGTTCATCATTACACACTACACGTGTCCTAAATTAGGAGAGCATGAAGCGGGTGGATACATTATGCTGTTTCACGGGAAGCAATTTGAGTGAGTTGTTCTTGTTCCAGTTCTTTGAGACTCAACAGCACATCTCCCAGGAATCTGTAAATCATCAGCAGGTGATATTGTTGGCTGTCATAGCACAGACAGGCAGAGCCAGTTACAATTTTTACCAGGCTTTTTTTTCTGTTCTTGTTCTTAAAATTCTCCATTCCAGGAAGCTGCAAAACAAACCACGAACCAATAAGTAAAGTAGGGCAGCGCAAAACAAAATTCCAGAGATAAGGGACATGCTGATAATATAGTCTTTGACATCTGTTTGGGAGCATTGCTGAGTTAAATATTAGTCCTTTACCAGATTAATAAACGTATGCCTGCTCTCTCTCTCTGTTCACCTACGTAGCCACTGCCAGTGCAGTATCTGAATACCCCTGGAAACAGCAATGAATGTACCCTCAGAGCACTCCACTGGAGTATCAAAATATAGAGATTAACAGACTTCTCTGATGACAGATGTAAAATATATGGCAGAGAAAGATCCCCAGAATCCTGGTTCCACATAACCACAGCAGAAGCATCTATGTTACAGGGTCCCCCATCTATCTGGTACATAAAAGGTTGTTACTGATTGCTTCTGTGGCCACTGAGGAGGGAACAAGATTTACTTCAAAGACAACTGTGTTGGACATGAGGGGAATCTTCTAACTGCAGAGAAATGAGATACTGGGACAGGATATTCACAGCAACACTTGTAACTTGTTCTTCAAATAGGTTTTTGAAAAAGGGCTGATAAATAATCCTCAGGAACGGGTATTTTGAAAGATGGAATTGCCCTGCTGTGTTCTGTGCTGTGGACATGACAGCCTAGGGTATTACCTAGTTTGTTTTGCTGTCTTTAGCTTTGCAGTTCATATCAGGACTTGAGTGGTAGACAAGTAGTGGTGACATTTATTATCACCATGGTAAAATAGAAATGGGTTTAAGTCTACTGTGTCGGAAGATATACGAAATTATATAGCTCATGGAGTTATTAGAATAAACCAAGAAGCTACAAAGGACTACGGACAGGCTCTTTTCAGCAATGTTGAAGCACAGTCAGTGGGGCATGAGGGAACCTCTCCATACAAAGAGACTAGAGCTCTGACATGAAATATAGGGAGTATGTAAGGTGTGCTGAAAACCAAAGTAACGTTCAAGAATTCTCTCAACAGCTGATCAGTCAAGAATCTACGAGGTGGAAAAGCAAATGAAATGGCCACATCTGCATGGAAGATGAGATCTTATGGGTCCAACCCAACTCATTTTTAATTCAACAGAGCACTTCCATCTGACTTTAGAAGCTTAGACTTGGCTTCCCCCTTACAAAAAGTGACCCAAACTTCATATTTTATAAAGGGCTGAATTCCTAGGGAATGCCAAGAAATTTAGCACCCTCCAATGGAGTCTCTTGTTACAGCATACTTGTGTGGAATTTCTGAACATCTGGAAGCCCATCCTGACCCAAAGTCACGGACAAATAGTGACTGCACAGATGCAGTCAAAGGGCTCTCAACTTTCTTTATGTGCACTCAGCAACTCACAGTGCCCAAGCATTAAAACGCAGGTATTACATTTCTGAGCTGGGCTTTCCAGTCAAAAATGTGTCTGTGCATAACCCCAGCCATCATTTTGCAATGCATCTTCCTCCCCTTGCTTGTTTGAATGGGGTTTGCCTCTGCCCTCTTTATAGAGATAAAATAATTGAAATGGTTGACATAAAGCATGTGTTCTGAATTGTTTATGTGTTTTCTAGGGGATTTTTTTTAAAAAAAGAGGGGAAAAAAAAAAAGAACAAAAATACCAAGCATACCTGTCTATCTATGCAGCAGAAATGGAGAGGATCCGGGAACAAATACAGCCCAGTTCAAAACCATGGTTTGCATTCTGTGAGGAAAATACATGTTGCATCATGTATGGGTATGTGAGTTTTCTATGGATTAAGCAAACATTACCATATGCTGCAGGTCAAAAAAAAAAGATGAAATCCTGTGCATGTGTAGAGATACAGATATCTGTCTCCTTCTGCCATTTCTAACAGCATGCAGAGCTAGAGTTCATAGCAGGATCTGGCACTGAGGAGCCAACATGTGCGTCTGAATGTGGCCCTGCAGAGATAGATACATTTGTTTGTATGCTTTTACTACATCAGGGGTGGAATATGCAGTTCATTTCTTCTCTTTTGGCTAAGCTGGGGAAGGCTCAAGTCATGAAGCCCTGGCAGCATACCACCCATCAGGGCATTCCTGACATAGGGCTCAAGATCCTCTGAGTAGCCAAACTGCAGGTATATACCTTAGAGTTTCCACAGCCCAGCTCGCCATGTTACAGGATCACAGCTGTGATAACCTGATCTTCACTACACTCTAGGGAGAACTCTAAGTCAAAAGCTTTTCAGAGCTATAGGCCTCAGTTTTCTGTTCATGAGAGAGACCATTTTTATGTGGCCATGGTATGTTGCATATATCTGGAGATTATGTTCAGCTGTTGCCTTTCCAAACCTTTTGATACAGTGCCTGTAGATGTTCACTAGCCTGTCAAGGATAAAATGAATACGGGGGAATCTTGGAAAGACATCAAGCAGAGAGGAACCTAGATCACAATAACATGATATCAAGTGTAGATAACAATCCAAACTTATGTAGGGCCTGGGGTTCTGTTGACCCCTTTCTGTCCACAACATCGATACTTACAAAAAACCCTCTAAAATTTTACACATGCAACTTCTGTGACATTGGCCATTGAGGAACTCATGCTGGTTTTGGTAAGTGCTGGGAAAACTGGCCTTTTTGGCAAAGAGCTATTACTTTTGCCTCTGGGAAGCAAAGAAAGTAAAAATAGATCAGTAATTACAGCTCAAGAGACAGATTTACATGGCCCATGTAAATAAAAAATTTGGCCAGGCTTCTTTTATTTTCAGCTGTTTCATCTTTATAATATCTTTTCAGCTTTACATTAAAGATAGTTCTTATCACAGCTAAGAGCCTCAAATCCAAGGCTAGATGTGGAATATCCTTTACCTAGACCAACCCTTTTTAACCCCATGTCTGCCCTTTACAGAGCTTAAGCTCTGGTTCAGAACCAGACACAATTTCCAAGCTGCCCTCTTTTAACAAAAATCTAATCTTTTCTAAGTTTGCTGGCCATAAAGCATTTCTCAGTTGCAATATAGTCTGGCTTCCCACAATGCATCCTATGGTCACTTCTAGAGAACCTATCCTAAGTTGGTATACACTGTTCAGGAAACAAAGGCAGATACTAGTTTTCTAGTGTGACATAAGGCTGTAAACCTCTTGCAAGCCGACCTCCTTGCCCTTCTCCCTCTAAGGCCAGAAACCTATTCCTACAGATTTTTTGTACTCGAGGCTGGAATCAGCCATCAGAATGATGAGGGGAACACACGACAACACAGCTGGTCTCTGCTGACACGGTGAGTGCTACAGGGGAGTCTGCTGGCATCTCTGTACCTGCCTTGACAAATATTGCTGTCTGGTTATTGAAGTCACTTGCAGATCTCCCCTCTACTCACATGATGAGCAAATCCAGACCACTGACTCAAAATCTCTATGCTCTAGGATCCCCTTCCTTCCTGTTTTAACAAAGACAATTTCAAAATCTGGTAGCTTGAAAACTCTCAGAGCTCAGCACAAATTGCTTTAAATCCCAGTGGAAAACAGATTCTTCCATCTCAATAACGTAGAGTTTGCTTAGAGAGCTGGCAATTCAGAGGAGACTGAACCACAGTTCCTGCCAAGCCTCGGCTGCACACCACAGCAGCCGGGGCAATGAGTATTTATTTTTTCCCACAGTGGTGGAATTGAGACATCACTTGTGTAAATATGTTTCCCCATGTTTTAAATGACGGCTGCTAAAGGGTGTCTCCCACACTTCAGGAAGATGAGAGCACATCTTTGTCTAGTCACCTGCTCTGGAAAACTCGGATCAGGTCACATACCTCCAGCAATGTCTTAGATTGGACACCCCTGCTGGCCCTTAAAACACAAAACATTCTCCTAAGGTGATGCCAAGGACCTCGTCAAAACATTATAGATGTGAGAACACTTATTCTCCTCCAATTAGCACCTGTCATCCTCCTCACTAGTTTCAGTTATCCTCACACATAAGCCCACACTTACACCCATCCATTACTGTCTCAAAGACCTTCTCCACAGCCTGCTAGGGGCTTATGCTAAATACTGATCTAGCCTCAGTCCCGTCCAACCAACAATACCTTTCACACTTTGCTGACTAGCAAACTGCAGGAAAAGCAGGATTATTCTTTGTCATCCTCAGCCCAGCAAGCATCATCCTTCTTAGTCACTCAAGTCCAACACCATACAATGTCTCAGGTCTTTCTTACAGGCCGTGGTTGCTGTTGCGGCCTTACAGGAACCAAATGTATTCCCTTTCTTCTCAGGGCAAAATGCCAGCACCATGAAGAGCCTGCCTTCCCAAAATACTCAGGAGTCAGCACAGTAATCAGCAAGAGCCAGAAGCTTTCTACAGAGCCCCAGATATAGGACTGCCACTAGGATTTAACAGTGTCCAACAGAGGCAGATGTGGCCAAAGAAATCCAGCTGCTGCCAAACTGGTTGCAGTTGCAACCGCATCTGAATCCGGCCAGCACTCTGAGGTGGTCTTCTCACACCTTTTCCTTGATGTGAGCAGCTCAAGCATGCCAAAGGGGTTAGGATCTGCACAGATGTGAGTTCAGGCAACTGCAAACAAAGAGAACACAAATCTTGGAACAGAAAAAACCCAGCAGTCCTCACCACTCCTTCCCCACCTCATCTTCCCAGCTGTTGTGTATTCACATGCTGAGGAGCTCCCAAACCTTCCCTAAGCCCAACAGTTTTCAGTGCTCAGCTCCAAGCCCTGAACCATTCCTGCTGGCTCCCAGGAGATGCTTTATAAGGGCCACATGGGAATGTCATGGCCCAGTGCTGTGCTTGGGAGTTTCCTAAGAGCTCTGTTCCAGTTTCGGGGCTATGTGTCGGGTAGAATAGGATGCCCCACACTGCCCTCTGTAAAAGCTCTCCTCCCCTCCCCACAGCCTTCTGAGAAGGGGTAATTTTCCCTTCTCTTCAGAACCGAAGCAGGTAGAAGAAAACACCTTGCTGTTCACCCACAGCTTTCCTAACAAAATAGAACATGCACTAGCAGAAAAACAAAATAGCTACCTCCCTTTACAGCAAATTACACAGTTTTGTCTGATGTATTTTTCTACTCTAAAACCATCCCAAGAACGAAAGCAGTAAGTGGGCACCATCAGGGGGCTGGGAATAAGTATCAGAACAAGTTCCACCATAAAGCACTTGTGTAGCCACAGATACACATACAATGATGAGGACACAGAAAAGCTCATGAGGGAATCAACCATTTTGTTGTCAGAGAAGGACTTGAATGTTGTCCCATAAATAAGGGTGGGAGCCACACACTAAGCAGCAAGAAGTAAACTGAATATTGAGTTGCTGCTCAGTAATTGAGCACAGCCCGTTCTGTGCACGAAATAAAGCAGGGATAAAAGGGGGGGAAATAGCAGAAGCATATGTAATTAAATGCTATGACAGAAAAACATTCCCACAGGGACTAACAGAAGATACCAGGGGTACCTGGAGTTCTGGCGCTTGCGGACGTGAAAGCGTCAAGCACGTGCATGTATGAGTGTGTGTGTGTGTCTATTCCTGCTGTGCACGTGGGATTGCTCCATCCACAGGTCATCTACATAAAATCAGTAGCTAAGTCCCTCGAGACAATGCTGGAGGGATGGGAACCAAGGCTAGAAGGACAAGTGTCAGAGGTCCATCAACAAAAAGCTATGCAGAATAACAGTGTTTCCTTATACTGTTCATGTACATATATAATTCCCACTACTGAGGAATTTGTGTGAGTAGCAGGGCAATTACAGTCACATTGCAGGTTACCTACTAGGAAACAACAGCCTTGCCTTTGCAACTCTGAGGGCATTCTTTAATTAATATCTTTTTTAATGTGCATGCATTCAGCTTCAGCATGAGCGATGGCTGGAGTAGCAGAAATTCATGATACCTCTCTTCTAGTAGAGGAAGTAGGAAGCTAGGCACCTACCCATCATTTACACCTCTCTCCAGAATGCTGTTTGCCTGCAGATCACTGATCAAAATGATAGTTTTTGGTCATAGATCAAAAAACAGTTGTTCCAGCTCTGAGACAGGCTAGGGAGTGAGGCAAGGCCTGGGTGGAGCTGGAAAAAATGACAGCAGGCAGCAGATGGGAAGTGGAGGTAGCCCAGGGAGGAGAGGCAGTGGAAAACTATCTTAGTAGGTAGCAGCTGGGATGAGAGGGGAAGTGGTCAGTTTAAGGGGAGAAGAAAAGACAGAGCTGTAATGCTGTTCACTCTGGTCACTTTACTGCAAATTACAAAAAGCAGAATTGAAAAGGAAAATCAGACGGCAGCCTTTAACTTCTCTGTTTTCTGGCAACCTGGAAAGCCTTGTTCTGATCATTAGAATAACGGCCAGTCTACAGTATAGCAAGAGAGGAGGGTGCCAGCCACTTCTCTTCCAAAACAAAAAAAGGTGCCAGAAATTTTCCACTGGTTTGGGCCTAAGGGTGCCGGTAAGCCGATTGCTAATCTCTAACACATGCCTTGTCTCAGCAGTCGCAGTGGGGTGAGGCACAAGAGTTTTAATTTCTGCTTTACATCCTTCCCGCTAACGCCCAGCATGCCTCTCCCTTCACCACATGGCTTTGAGACCTCTGCTTCTACTATTTTCCACCTTCTTTTTTGAAAAGTCAGCCTCAAGGCCAGGGAAGGTGGTGAAACACTGTGCGGGAGCAAAACCCAAACACGGCTACTTAAAGCAAATATTATTTTTCAACTGAAAGACTTTTAAATTTTTTCCCCCCAGTTTATTTTTAGAACAATGGTAAAACATACAAATCCTGGAGGCCTCAAGCACTTTCCTGCTGTGCTATTGACTTAATTTATTTCTTTAATTTGTTAAAACTTCACCAAAAAAAATGTTATTCTTTGGAGGCTTTGCTAGCCCAAGTTTTGCATATATTATTTGCTGCAAAAGATTAATGAGGTAGCAGAGGCATTTTTTAATGGATTCCCTTGGTTTTCTCTCACTCTCCATCACTTTTTCTTCTTTTTCAACTCACATGGCAGTGCAGGTCCACGAGCCTGCTAAGAGCTCTCCACAGACAGGATACAGGGCATGGGAAGAAAGTAATGAAATCAAAAAGCCTCTTTCACAACTCTTGCCCTTCTCTTTCCCCACTCGGAGATACCATGCTGGCCAGAGCACTGCACCAGCCTCCAGCGGATCCAACGCCTCCAGAGCCCCGTCCTTTGCGAGGCTCCGCGGGAGTGGACGGAGCTGACCACCCCGCGTTTACAGGAAGGCTGTGCGTGTGACAGCAGCTGATCCTACGCATAGTTCAGAGGTGCCGTCAGCGAGCCCGGCGATGCACAGAGGCCCTTCTCTTGGCTCACTGAGGAATCTGCTGACACTCCCAGAGACTCTTGGGGAGCACTTTGGATCCTGGCCCCAGAAACCTTCCCATCGACCTGCTCGTCTTACGGGAACTGAGCACTGCCTGAAGTGTGGCAGCAGCACAGACTTCCGTGGCGATGGCTAAGAGTCAGATCTGTTTCTCTTTCTTCACCCAGAATAACCAGGCTATTTGTCAAGAAGACACACTATGCTTAGAGGTGTCTAAATACTTTCTCTTCGCTCAGCCCACACGCAGCCTCTATTCCACAGAGCACAGATTTTGCCTAACAGGAGGTGAAATGGAGACAGAAAAGAGGAAAACAAGAAGTGAGGGAGCACAGAGAGAGTGGGTTAAGATACTGGAGTCAGGGCAGAGAAATATGAGAAGTTCTTTGTGATAGCTTTAGAGACAGGGTAGGTCTGTGATGGGGCAAGGGTATGTAAAAGGGAGAAGAAGTCACAAAACCCTGCTGCAGAAGTGAGGAGAAGAAAAGTGAAAGTCTCTTGAAAAGCAGCCAACAGAGACCTCCTCTCTTTCTTCACATGCAAAGCTGATTTTTAACCTGAATGGACCAAAAAGAAATGGCAAGCAGCCATTCTTCTAGCTTGCCTCCCTGGCTTTGGGGAAGTCTGCCCATTGCTTTAGGGCTGGAGACTCCTATGTGCTGAAGAACTGAAGACAAATGCCCTTGTGCATGACTGAGGCCAGGCCACTCAGCACATCACTGCACTCAAACCACTTAGAACAGTTTGGAGCTCTGTCCAACTTGACCCATCAGAGAGAATACACAATAGGAACTGAGTCAGGGATAGTAACCATGGTATGATTGCATTTAGGGGGATCAGCTAGTGGTCCAAGGGCCATGGGCAGTCTATGGGGCAAATCCATGCAGCTCAGTATCTTTTTTTGCCTTAGTCTTAACACTAACACTGTCAGGACAATTGCCAAACATTTCTGAGTGTGCCACTGGTGCAGCACTGAGCCTGATAATCTGCTCTTGTGCCTGAATCAGAGTGTGTCAGACATGATCAGCCAGATTTCTGCAGGCTCTGGTCTGCACACTCAGTTGCCCCGCTTCTAGTGCTGGTGCCACACAGGCACAAGTGTTCTCTGAGAAATCCGGCTCCTGTAGTGTGCCATTCAGGCAAATAACACCAGCACATTTTTCTCACCTTGTCTTCTTTTTCCACACAGAAAGAGCAAGGCAGAGCAACAGTGCAGGAATAAGGAAATGACATGAAAGTACCTGTCTGGAACAGCCCACTCAAAGACAATGACACACAGTAAATAACCCTGAACACTGAAAAATGGGGCTGCCATTCTCTGTCACACCAGAAATGTCATAAACCACAAAAGAGACATGCCAATCATTTGAGGAGCCCCCCAGAAGAATTTTTATAGCACCATATTTCATAACATCTTTTGCTATCTAGAGGGCCCAATTTCCTAATTTGTGTCTGCCTCTGCCTCCGCAACTCAGTCTCCACTACTGCGGGTGCATTCAAGTCACTGGCTACCCATCCCCAGAGGTACCCAGAGCCCTCCAGAGCACATAAAACACGGCTTCATGCAACATGCTGAATGCTGGGATCCAAAGGAATGACTTCTGAGGGAGGCAAATGAAAACAATAGCTCAGTTCTGGTTCAAACTAAGGAATAAGATCAGCTGAGAAGGAGTGTCCCTTGTGTACTTGTCAAGTGTCAGAGGCAAGACTTCTGTCCATGTTGAAGTCGGTGCTATCAGACAAGGTAGCTTAGACCTACTTTGGGCATTTCTAGATGAGTTGCAAGCACAGCCCTACACCCTCTTAGGCAACTTCGAAAAAATATAAACATTTAGTTCAACCAACAGAATTTTAAGTGTGCAGAGGTAGCCCTAATACCCTTGAGTATTACCGAATGGATTGCTCAATATATCACGTTGATCAAAAACTCAAAAAGATTCCCCTTCTGGATTTTCTTTGGCTTGGGTTTTTTTGGTTTGGTTTTTTTTTTTAATGGTATGACACATGGTAAACAATACCACACAGATATGGTAATGGCACTTAAATAATCCCATATATAGCAAAGATTCTTGCATACATTCATTTAAAGTAGTCCTGAGGCAAGCCAAATATAAAAACAGTTAGAGATCTGTAGGTATGCCAAGAAATATTCATGCAGCATATAGGCCCAAGAGAAAATATAGAGAAAATTAAGAATATTATTAAAACGTATCTGGAGATAATAGTATTTGATGAATTTCTCTATGAGTATCTCTGTGATCCTGGCAATTCCCAGAAAAAAGACTGGACTGGCATTTTCCGCATTTACCTACAACAGTCAAATCTATAGCACTGCAGTAGGGCTAAGTATCTGCAATTTAAACAGCTTCTAAGCCATCTTCCTTTGTTTTGTTACACAGTAATTAGATCCACCTTATTCACTCAGTTCATGACCAATGTTTCTCTTTCACTCACATCCCAAGACAACTTCTGTTGCCCTTTTCTTTAATTTTTTTTCCACAGAAAGGCTTTTTCTTCCCTCCTGAACCTTGTAAGCTTTTTGTTCCCATTGCAATCTTTGGCACGCAAAGCAGGTGGTATCAGAAAGTGCAAATGCTTCCATATTCTTTGAATTACTATAAACTGCTGTATGGTTTTGTTCATCTTAAGTACCCCGTCTTTTGATATCTCAGCCAGTCTGTTCCACGCTCACGAGTTAATAAGACTAGAGGCAGGGGGAGACATGAGAAAGGCCACCCAATTAAAGCGAGAAAATGAAGATCAAAACAGGCTACTGTGCTGTCATACGGTCAGGTACTGAACTGTGCCTGGCGCAGTCACTGATAACAGGCTAGATAATGCTGCACTTGTCACTTTGCTGTGACCTTCACCAGTCACCTGGCTCGAGCCTTATGAGAGCTGACTAACTTTTAAGTTAAAAAGGCTTAGATTAAAATTATTAGTAACCCTGGAAATCCTCAAATAGCTTCACTGAAACAAGAGGAATGGCTTTGAAATTACAGGCCCTGTGGAAAGGACTCTACATAATTTGATAATGGACACAGATTATTTTTGTCTCCGCTAAACCAGCAGGAACTGAGCACTGAAAGTCCATGCCTACTAGAGGGGTAGGGGACTAACTCCTGTGGCATGTAAGCATGAGGTTACCCAGTGTCTAGGTCAACCCTTGGAGCTGCTCAGCTACAAGCTGCTCCACACGGCGTGTACTGTTCTCCTGATCATGCATCCAGAAACCACAGCACAAACCCTGCTCTAGGCATCAGTGCTATGGAGTGAGTGTTCCCAAACTCAGTGTTCCTGTTCCTGTATGCACCGAGAAGGAAGTGAGGGGCAGGAAACTCACTGTTAAGCAGAGATAGAAGCCTTCATTAAAACACCATGTCTACACTTCAGAGTGCTCTCACACCTGCAAGTTGCTAGGAAAAATAGGACACCTCTTATTTTCAAAATAATAATAAAAAAATACTTCAGTGGATTCTCCCTGGGTTGCCTCTTCCTGCAAACGGAAGGAGCTGAGAAGGGTTCACTACACTTTGTACCAAATAAAGCTCCTATTAGAAACAGAATGCATACCACAGGAATTATTTGCTGGTATGTTCTACTGCTTTTGACCAAAATTCAGCTGCCATCACAGTATTCAGTGAAAAAGAAGAAGATGGAGTCTAAAAGACTAAAAGTCTGTCAGTGCTACTGTACATCCCAGTTTGCAAAGCAGGCTGACCAGTTTAGCTCCTGGTGAACTTGGTATTTTACACAATGACCTGCAAGGAGTCCACCTTAAATAAAATAACTAGGAAAATCCAAATAACTGGAAGGAGAGTACAGGTATGATTTTGTTACCTAAGACATCAAATAGTTTCACAACTGGTCTCTCAAAAACAAAGGAAAAAAAACCATCAAAATGCTGAATTTGGCTTCCACAGTGCAAAGAACAGCTGGAGCATTTCTGCATGACTTAGTTTAATGCAGCAAGATTGGAATTTTTAAGTTCCCAAGGAAAAAAAAAAGCATCACAGTTGCTTTTCACTTTCTGCTATCTGTACCAGTTACCACCTGGATCCAAGTATTTGCCACTTAGGATCCAACTATTCAAAAATCCACATAATTAATTGGTATCAAAGCAAAGGTCTGTGAAACAGCTGTACTCACGGAGTGACCTTTTGATGAGAGAAGACCATTCCTTGACTCCCCAAGTCCTACAGCTCAAACTTGCTGCTTGAAAAACTATTTCCCAGCTCCAAGTCCCACCAGTCTGGCAGTGAAGTGCAGGTGAGATATAAACAAACACAGGAGAAAGGGAGAGATTTCTTAGGCATTATTGTAGGCTCAGCAGGTTTCAGTAATTTGCCCGTTCTGGGGAAATTCAGACCCCTTTTCCATTTGTTTTCTGATACTTTCCTGAAACTACACAACACAGCAAGCAGTGCACTAGGCAGCACAGCTTTTGTGCCACCAGAGTCTCAAGGGTGGGCACAGATCTCATCCCAGCAAGGAACCCATACAAGTCATGAGGCAACAGCTGGGCAATGACTTGGGAGTTACGCACCACATCAGCTGGAGGTCTCTATGGGGTCAGAAGAGCAAGGGAACCAGAGATCTGTTTGCCCCAGATTTGCCCCCAAATTCCACATTTCTTCCTACGGACTCCTCTGACACACCCAGACATGGGTATGGGCACAATGCGTGTTCCTAGATGCTATTCTTTCAGACACAAATTCATACCACATCTCATGCCAGGCACTGGCACTTGTTTCTAATCTTACAGGGCTGTTTCACCTAATGGCTCCAAACCTGGCTTCCTGAAAGCAGCAGGGGACAGCTGCTGAAACACCATCAATCCAGACAAAGTCAACATGACCTGTGGACGTGGTCCAGCTCTGCCAGGAAGGGCCCAACAGTGAGGGTGGCTGAGGAAATATTATTGCAGCCTGGAGGCTTTCTCATGCAGAATTCTATTTTGGTGCACCATTTTTTGTTGCTTGAGCATTCCCCAGACATTTTGGAAACTCCAGATGCAATAATACTAAGTTCTAGGTCACGATGTTTTTATTGATAAAGGTTTCACCGTCCTGATGTGGGTGTGAACGCTTGTGAATGCTGCAGGATTATGTAGGGAATAATCCCTCGCCATAGCCCACAACATACAATGTGCCCACTAAAAAGCACAGTAAATTAAATAACAGTGTATCCTGCCAGTCCAAACAAACGTTTTTCCCTTGCTAGCAGAGCAAAGGAGTACTAACCCACAGAACTGCAGTGTTTTGGAACTTCATGTAATAGTAGCAAGAAAAAAGTCGCACTGCTATGAAGTGACACAGAAACATCCATAACACATTTTTGTCATCAACACAGCAGCAGTGGTTAGACACAAGGAAATGTTTATTTGATCCATTTGCTAACATATAAATCAACTTGTTCTAAAACGATTTCATAATACACGTTCTCTAGCAATGACCCAATTTGAGGTGAGCTATTTGAGGTGGTCACTGCATGTTTTGAGGCAAGACAGCCATCTGAGTAACAACTATATCTTCTTTGTCCACAGACTGCAGAGTTTGCACCAGGAAGAGAGCTGCAATGAAAATAAATTAACACATTTTACTTGAGCCATGTTAATTATTTTCTCTTGAAAAAAAAGAATGAAGCTGTGACTCAGTGAATGGGAAATCCTCAAGGACTTGGATAAAGTTGTCATGTGTATCCACTTGCCCTAACCTTTGGCCTTTTGTCTAAGTACAAGGGGCATATCAGTTAAATATATGATATCTTCTCTCTGGGAAACTCAGAGAGTTAATAAGTAATTTCAAACTATTATAATTTTGATACATGAAAAAAAACAACTTGGCTTTCCTCAGACAGTACAGCTGGGTAAGTACAGAATTTCCCGGCACTGTTTAAGGCTGGGTGGGGTGGGAAAAAGAAGAAGGAAAAAGAGAAACAAATGAAGTTGCTAAAGAAGGAAAAAAAAAAGTGCAGAAATCCTGCCAGAAGTTCAGGAAATGTTTTCTTCCTTGTTTCACTTATGGAGATCAAAAAATCCAAGTTGAATATGAATTCCCCTGCAAAATGCTGATGACTTTGCTCAAACTAGGGCAGCTAAGGTGCTGAGAAGCCATGAAGCTCAGCTGTAGTCCTTCAGATAATTCATATAAGCAAGTAGCTTAAGTGATAGGTCTCGTGTCTGCAGGATCAGCACAACAGTTCTAATCTTTAAGGAGGAACTGACTCTTGGGTATGCCGACAGCCCAAATCAGTTCTATCCAAGTCCTCCAGTACAAGCAAGTACCTCCACAGTACAAGCAGAAAACAGCAACTGCAGAGGAGAACACACGATCACAGCAAAGCCACTGCCATGTTTCAGGGAAATCTCAGCCCACAGCAGAGGAACACGCAGGGAACTGCAAACATCTTTTCCAACCTGTTGCACAGTAGAGTGAAATGCCATTAGCCATCATGTAAATGTGATTACTCATTTTTCCCAGTGCCAGTGGATGGGACTGTGCTCACAGCTGTACCTGGCCTTCAGGTGGGAGGACAGAGTTCCAGCCTCAAGTAAGGGCCTTCTTATTGCCTGTTAACTTGGTCTTTTGTCAGCCTGTAGCCACACTCTCAAATCAAATCTACAATTTCATTGTACCAAATCACTTATTTTTTACCTAAGCACCTCAAAAACAAACCCTGAAAAGTCTACATATCATACTACATGTCCCCACTTAAAAAAAGACAACCAGTGCACAGTGAATTAATCAACAGAGGATGCATGGTGGAAGTCAAACCCACCTTATGAATCCCATTCATGAAATGATCAGTCTTCTCTCCTCTCACTTTCCCCATGGCTTCCCTAAGTGACAAGTTCTTTCTCTCTAGGGTTTTTAAAAGACAAAAAGTATCCTTCAATATGTGGAGGAACAAATTCAGGACCATGCCTACACAAAATATATGTTTATCAATATTTGATCTACATATTGATCTTACCAATGTTAGTGACTTCCTTGACTGGCTTCCTGTGGCCAAGCAAGAGCAAATAAATTTTTAAGAGAAATCTGAAGTTAGAAAATACAACTTGCAGATGTATGCAAGCCAGTACCTCCTCTCACCCCCAAGTTTGGCAGGCAGATCTTTCAGAACCAGCTTGCAGGAGGTGGCTCTGCAAGCAGGAAGGCTTTTTAAAGCAGTGCACAGGTACAGGGATGATTTTCATGTCAAGAAAATAATGTTAAGTCCATTAAAAAAACCTGCTTACTGCAGTGATTCAGGGACCTGTGAAGTCGGAAGAGACCACTGGAATCCCACCCAATGCAAAACACAGCCCAGGTGATTTCATCCATTCATTTCTGCAGCTGTCTTGCACATCCCACTTCATTAAGCCCCTAACTTTTGACTAACTTCAAACCTGTGTTCCAGAATTAAAATTAACTTAAAAGTCACAATCTTCAGGGCCATGTCACCACCGCCTTGTGTAACAGACCTGGGGAAAGGCCACTGCAATATGACTGTGCAACTGTATAGTTAAGCACCTGCTGTTCAACCTCCTCCATATCCTGTGGAGCTTCCTTGTCACGCTGTAGAAACCTTTCCAGGAAAGAACTTTGCCAACCCACCTGTCAGGGAACGTTTCCTCATGTTTGACAGGACAGGCATTGGCGGATTCAAGTCAGCATGGGTGTATCTCAAGAAATGCACTATCCCGAACCCAGCCCATCCATAGCGCAAGGACAAGTTTCTTTCCTACAATGTCATAAAGCTGATCCAAAGTTAGTGTTCAGTTTGGATGCAAGATGAACTGGAGAGCGACCCTGAACTTGGAACTGTGCTCAAAAGGCAGCCCAGCCACAGCCTACATGCCAGAAAACCCATGATGACTCCTTTGATCATGCTCCCTTCATCTGAAGCACTCTCATCAAAAGGCAAATGCACGCAATCCCTCCTCACACAGAGCATAATTTTGCAGGTTCAAGAAATGATCTGTATTATGCTGTTTGGGAGGAAGGGGTGCAATTATGCAGTGCAGCACTATTAAAATCAGCCATATAAACTGGTTGCTCATTTAATCCATTACACTGTTTGGCCCACTTGCTCTTTTGATTTTCTGCCTTGTATTCCATTCTGCAGCTGCTTTGCACCTCCCACTCCTTCTTTTTTACTGTCTTCATGTAAATCAAAAATCCATCAAACCTCACTTCTTCAGTAATAAATCAATTCTTTGGATTACTCAACTATAAAACCATGACTTTGTGGCTGCAAAGGCAGAGTATGTTTGAGCACCTGGATGACAGCAAGCAAAAGAGAAAAAGAAGTATTTTAATAATACTTAAAGTTCACAGAGGGCCTTTTCTTCTGGGCACATCTGAGGTCGCCAGAAGGGTTGTACTATACTAATAAAAACTCTCATTTCTCGCTTGCCAGTCACCCCTCCACCCCCCAAAAAAGAGCATTCCTATCCTTTTCTATGCTATTTTCTCTGTTTGTAGGCTGTATTCATGGCTTTCTTTCCTGAATATGGGCGAGTACAAATGTCAGAGGCAGACTAGAAATGTTGAGGCACACACGATGCATTCTTGGTTTCTTCTAAACATCAGACCATATCATCAATTAAAAAAGAAAAAAGAGAACACTCAGCCTCCATCTACCTGCTTCCAAGCCAAGATAAGGACATATCTCAAACTTTCCACGAAGCCTCATATTAGGCCCCATCAAAGCCAGGAGAATCCATCCTATTGTTTTCCTTGCTAGTGCTGCATCGCTGCATTCCTACAGAGCTTCTGAATTTGTTCTGAGCTTGTTGATGTTGTTGTTGTTGTTATTGTAAAAGCCGAGTGTTACACAAGACAGAGAGCTTGACAGCTTTCCCACAATCCTCAGCATGTGGGAATAGCGAGTAACAAAGTGTTAACACCTGCCAACTGGTGGTTAGGTGTACATGTCTCTGTTAACAACAAACACTGCTGCTAGCAGTCATCAGAGCAAAGCAGCAAATCTGTTCCCTTCTCCAGCTTGGAAAACACCAAACAATAACAAAAAAAAGGCACCTAATTGCTTGATTAAGATGTATCAGTGTTGGAAACTGCTGATCTAGAACATTGAATCTCTGACATTTACTTCACTCTTGATTAAACAGAAATGTTTAAAACCAGTTATTGTGCAGAGCTCAGAGCACTGTGTACCATCCAGGGAATTGTGGCAGTGAAAGTTTTTACAAAGAAACAGAGTCAGAACCACCTCCTCTCTGCTGTTTCATAGAAGCATCAGATGCTGAGACTCTCTGGCTATTAGGAATAAGGGATGGAAGAACACTAATGAAGGACTAGGAGTCAGGTAACTCCTTGGAACTTTCAGGGGAACCTTGTGGAAAAGTCCAGCTCCTGCTCTGAAAAATGGTGCTAGACACAGAAGTCAGGACCGTTTCTTTATGGTGAGAGGGATTAGTTGTGTACTTTTAAAAATCATGTTTTCATTTGGTGATTTCCTAGGCAGCTTTGTGAGCCAGGTGGCACGGATTTATCATCAGTGATTTGCATGTGACTAATGTCCTAGACCTGAGGCTAAAAGCCTGCTTGCTCTAGATTTGCCCTCAGTAGCCAGCTTGCTTGTTTTATTGCTCTTTCCCCATGACAAGAAGGTAAGGGAGAAGTGAGTCAACTCACTCATCTCAAGTAAACTAGAGATTGCTAAATCAAAAGAAGGAAAACTGCATTAATCTAATGAAGTACTCACAAAAGCTCATTGCTGTCCAAATCTCCCTAACTGTGCACACAGAAACTCCAGCTCAGCTGGGGAGGGACATTAATCCTGGTTTCCATCAGACTGTATTTCTTCAGTAATTGCTATCAGGAAAACAAATTATCCCATTCTTTAGCAGTGTGGGGAGGAGGTGGAGGAACGGAATTTCACATTTATATCTTTCCCCTAAACATATTATCTGAAATAATTCAGACAACTATGATTTTACCTGATTAATCAGGTGATGGCCAGGACAACAGATAATTTTAACCTACATCAGTTCCTGAATCTAAGTCACATGGGTGGAGAAGGGTCAGTGGAAGGCATGAGTAACTTCTTTTGATGGTTCTACCAGTTTTTGCCAGCATTAATGTTGCATGAAATAAAGACCTCCAGTAGTCAGCCCCTTGAAACAAAGGACACACATTCTCCTTATTTCATGAAAAATCAAGTGTTTGAAAATCCTACAAGTAGAAGACAGTTACTGGTAATAAATTGTCTTACAAAGGCTGGCAGAACACTCTTCTGACTCTAAGCAACATCATTTACCAAATTGCTATGGTGAAGGCTCAAATAACCTTCCATATAAAGCTCCCTGCAGAAGATTCGATGGATAAAAATGGACAATTTTTCAGTTGGCCAAAAGTGGCTTTCTCCACCAGGAATGGAGGAATAAGGTAATGTACTTGTCTGCCAACATGAATATTGACCAATTTACTGAGATAGATATTTCCAAATAGCAGTTGGAAAGCTTTTTTGGTATAGGAGGTTCAGGATCACCTGCACCAGAATAGTATTAGAGGAAAATTTCTAAGCTTTGTGTGAGTATTCAAACCCCTTAGCAGATGAATTTAGAATCTCAGTCACATGGTTTCTGTGACTCAGCCATTTGTTAGTCATCCTCTGCCCATTATATCTCAGGAAAGTTACAGATACCCATAATTAGAAAGGCATTCCCCCTCTTTCTGTCTCTTTTCTGCCTGTTCTCTTAGATATCATGTCCTCTCACTCCCCTACTTACCAGAGGTCCTGTGCTATTTATTCCCATTCCCCTCCCAGCTAGATTTATTTCCTTGCAGTCTCACCCATTTTATGCTCTCCCCACAGTCTCTAGATCCTACCCCACGTTCAGAATCTTCCACGTTAACAGCTGTCCTTACACCCCTCTTCAATTCTCCCTTTTCCGAACCCAGCAGCTCTGTCCAGGTCCTCATCTCTCTCTCGCACAGGTTTCTATCAACAGTTGCCTTCTGTGCTCCCACAGGCCTTCTTCAATTCAGTGTCGTTCTTGCACACTCTGGGAATGTAATGCAAGAGAACTGGGTTGCTTCTGTCTAAACTTCTCCTGGGCTAGTTTCTTCAACTTGTCTGAGTTGTTGATCTGTCGAGCTGGCACTTCTGTCCTTCCTCAAAGTAGCATTGCTACCTGGTATGTTCTTTCTATTCTTGCACGCTACTCCCTCCATGCACCATTCCTCCACTTCTCTCTCCCTTGCTGGATCAAACAGCTCCCTTGGGTTTGCCTTGCAACCCACTATCTTCTCTTCTTGCTGTTCAATCAACTCCCACCATCCCTCTCACAGGGATAGCTGCATTGATCAGAAGCAAGTCTAGTTTTCCCAGTACTTCATGACAAGTGTTTTTCATATTTTCCATTTGGTAAGGAACAGAGATCTCTGAACTACCAAAGCCAGAGGGGACAACTGTCATTCAGCCTGAGACAGCGTAGCTCCTGTTCACAAGGACGAGCATACAGAAAATGTTGTAGCGAATTATCAGTGTCGGATCTGCTGTAGGCAAAGGGCCATGCAGCACTTAAATCTCAGATTAATGGCCCAGGTACTGGGAAGCAAGAGAAGTCTGGGAAGGACAGGTACGTACATGCCCTTATCACACTGAGCACACTCTGAATATGAGGAGGAGAGTCTCACACAAAACTCTATCCCTTTAAAAAATACTGCGTAATCTTCCCTTAAGAAAAAACACCTTGGTGGAAAATTTCAGACCAGTACTAAACTCTCACACCCTTAGTGCCGTAAACATGTCACACTGACATCTGTAATGCCTCTGCCAATTTACAAATTCTTCCTGAGTTACTCTTTCTTTGGTGACAGAAGACTTTAGGTTTATTATTGGCTCATTATCCCACACTTCTCCCAAGCACATGGCATGTGTATTTTACCTGAGGATAACCCTGCCTTCTTCAGGACAAGACACCCCATGACAATCCGTTTTCCAGCAGCACAAACACCCCTCGGGGTGTTTGCTGGGCATTGCCAGGCTGCCAGGCAAACAGGTGTATCCCAGAGCAGTAAGGCTCGCTTAGACCCTATCGGTCTGAACTTTTTCCGTTGTATTTCTTTCTGAAGTAACCATCTTCAAGGCAGGTTGGTGTCTCTTTGTTCAGGCACCTTGTAACACCCAAGACCTAGAACACTCCAGCAGCAGAAGAGCTAAATCTAAATGCAGAAAAGCCCAGCACAGCCTAGTATTTAAAGCACAGAGCACATGATCTGGATTGAGCACACAAAGTCTGACTCCATCCATGACTCTACCAGGTGGCGAGGGCTCTGGCAAGCTCTGATTTGGCATAGTGAGTTCACATGCTTCCCCTACTGACACATGCACATTCCTGTCTTTAGTCTTAACATGAACAGGTTAAAGTATCTTCCTCCTCTACCATATTCAGTTGATGATTGAAAGCTACATCTGCATAGTGTTTTCCCACTAGGTCAATAGCAGCCAACAAAGGAATATTTGCTGCTTCTGGTTCTTTAGCTGAATAGGAGAAAACAATTGGTACAATATTAGCCTAAAGAGGGAGAAATATAGAGCATCTGAAATGCACTGCCAACAAAGCAATTCGCAGGAGGATCAGGGGGTGGGCACTCACTGCCTGCCCTGTTTATCAACCTCACTGAGGGACTCAGTTCCCAGGTATTTAATAGAACTCATCAGAGCTAACATGCAAAGTTTTGAATACAGCTATGTTGGAAATAAAGTACTCTTCCTGCACTTCAGGAAATAGATTTGTTTCTTGGTAGTCTTTGAACAAAGGAATGAATTCTCCATTCTGTTCCACCCTAATCTTAATAGTTTACACCTCAGGCTCCACTACATTACTTACAACTGGTCTATTTGAAGAGCAGCTGAGAAGGAAATAGTTCTGCTGGTGGTGATGTGGAGTACTCAAATGGACAAGTTCAAACAATGTAAGGACAATACAGGCATGTGAAAAACACTTCAACACCTACCTCCCAGTGAATTCCAGGGTGTTGGTCGGTTTAGATGGTTTCTTGGAGGGTTTAATGTCTCGGTGCCAGGCAAGGCTTGTTTCTGTTCCTGTAGATCAAGGCTCCCGCACTGCACTTTTGATATCCAATAATGCGTCCTGCTTGTCTTTCATCCCTCACCAATGATGTGCAGCCTTTTCACTGTTGAAAATCAGAAAAACAGAGCCTTAATAAAAGGGATATTTTGGTGTGATTCTAAAGATCCCTCAAGTGAAAGGCACATAGGCTTACTATCTGGACTGAATGCAGATCTCTCCAGCATAGAGCAATCAAAATAATCTTGCTAGTGCTTGTCAGGGCCTGAGCACTGGAGTTGTCCTGATCATAAGCACTATAATCCTATCAAGAAGCAAACACATAATCATGTACCACCAATCTTTTGGGCTAAACAGTTAGCTCAAGGCCTTGCATCTGTGTGATCAGATCCTTCAGAAGGAAAGGGTAGCATGGAAACAGTAACCTCTTATTTCCAGTTCCTATTTTGGTTTCTACTCTTCAGCACATAAAAGGATGCCTGTCTTACCCAAGTCTGCCTCAGCATTAGACAGGCTGTGTTTCCAGGTCACTTTCTGTCCTTTTGTCCCATGTTTTAGTTTTCTGCCTGTAAGAACAAAGCCAAGGGTCTTGGGGCTATTTGCATCTTTGGGGGATTTGGATGCACTGCAGGGCGAGGCTGGGCCTCATTTTAAGAGAAGGCTCCAGCCCACGCCACTGCCAAGAGGCTGACTAATGCAATTATTTCCTTGCAGAGCAGCATTTTTCAAAGTGCTGATTCTTATTAAGAAAAAGGAACGGATTTGGAGCTCATATTTTGATCTGGTGCCCAGGATTATTTGGAAATTCTTTTTCCTGGAACGAGACTTTTTATTCCAAATTTCTCCATGGTGGGGAGAGAGGGTTTCCTGGGCAGAATTAGGATAATGATTACAGCCTGTATACAATCAGTTCTAACCGCTGTGGAACTCCAAAAATGAATGTTATTGCTCAGTGGCTTCATTGAAAACAGAAGTATTATTTAACCAGAAGGATGGCAACACATGGAAATAGCTCATTATCATATTTTCTCCCTATTTGAAATGTCACATTGAGTATGTATCTTTCACGTCCACTACACTTTAATTAATTTGGACTGTGTTTAAATATATTACACAGCATGCTTTATTACAAAATTCTGACACATACCCATTGATGAAGCAGGGCTTTCCTTCAAACACATGTAAAAGGCAATAGGAGCTACACTGCTAAATATTGTTTTAAATACAATAAGAATAGCACATCATCTCTGTGTCTGCCTGTGTTTTTCTGTGGCATGGAACATACAGAGCAAAAACAACATTACATCCAAAGCTTCCTTGCTGTTTATTGAAGGGACAATGATGTTAACATTATTATTCTAGATCTAAATCTTAACCACTTACCTTATTTACATAATTGCAAGACAAACATATATTTTACTCAATGGCTGGAAAAGATTCCAGCAGTGTGATTGCCTAGAAATTAAAAAGTAGAATTGCAGGGTGTACGTGTGAGATGAAAATGGCTTGTTTTAACACAGCTGGTGTATCTTATCTTCTGTGCACTTTCAAACACAGCACTTATGAGGACGCTTGTCCTCCTCCACCCAGGTCTCCAACAAAGTAGAGGATTTATTTCCTTTGCGAACCTTCCTCTGGAATGCACTCACTCCAGAAGTTATTCCTCATTTATACTTGTTTAAGCAACTGGGAGAATCAAAGCAGTTTTTAAAATAATGTAAAAACGAGAGTTCATTCAACTTTTAGTGTTTCTTGGACTGAAATCTTCTATTACTTAGAATTCTATGCTGAAGTGGATCAGGGATTTTGTAGAAGGTGTGACTAATATCTGACTGATAAGATGTCACCTCTTCTCTACTGCTTCTGTTGAGGCACTGATGTATTAGCTACTGAACTACTGTAAAACTGTTTTAGTTTGAACCATCTTGGGTACAGCAAACAGCTGACGACTTGCCTCCTCGGGGCAGCTCTATCCCACTCTATTATCCCACCCACTAGATGCCACCAAGAGCTGATTGTGTTTGTATCAGGAAGGAATCTCTTTCCCCACTACTCACACCCCGTTCAGGAACCACTTGGAGCTAAGGCTGCTGAAGGAGACCTGATTCATTCCCTGGGAGCCAGCTGAGTGGTGTACTTCACACAACAAGCCTCTGCATGACATTACAGTCAATCCCAACAGCTTGTTCTAAAACATGTTCCAGGGACAGCTCCTTGGACCGTTGCTTCCTCATCCATCCTCCTAAGAGAGCAGTAATCAAAGTTTTATTATCTAAATCATGGATTAATTTTTTTTTATTATTATTATTTTCCCTAGCAGATGGCCTTTTTCCAAAATAATTTCACAATCAGAGATACTTATCATGGGGAAGGTAATACTGTTCTGAAACAAACTCCCAGATGGGGCCACGTGGAATAAATGTGTTGTTGCTTAGATAAAGGGAAGGCATTAGACTGCTGACCACTGTGTGGATGCTGCCACGGAGGAGCAGCACGGCCCTGCTCTGTGCTATTAAATATTCTACTACTTGTTCTTCCGCCCTGAGTCTTCTCTCCTCACCCCACATAACCCTTTCCTCAGAAAACATTTATGCTAAGAAGAAAAATGTTTTCCAGCATTTAAACAACAACAAAAAAGTTGCGTTTAGCTACAACACATGTCTGTCTTTAAAAATCTGGATTGGTTTTATACTTAATTCATTCACTGATTTGTAATAAATGAATAAACCTAATTTGGAGGATAATAAAAAATATGAACTGTATTACTGAAGCCAAAAGCAATAACTACAACTTGGTTTTTCGAGATTCTTTGCTCCTTCAGACCCAAGTATTACTGTTGCAATTTTTTTTCCTGTATTTTAAGTGTTTTGTTTATTTGATTTCTGCATTAAAGGAACACTCCAGTGTAATATAAAAGGATACTATAATCACGATGTCTAATTACAAAAAAAAAGCTAAGTGTCTAATATAAAAACATGCAATAAAAAAAGAATAACTACCACATCAAAAGCCACCAACACAACAATCTTATGAAGCAGGCTAGGAAGAACTACTCAGCTCTCCCCCTTACAGAATATGGGGAACCAGAAAATTTTGCTTCTTTTGAGAATATTGAACAAGGTACTGGATAATCTCATCTAGGCTCCCTCTTCCATGAAAGGCTGGACAAAATGACCTTCCAAGCCCCCTTCCAGCCTGGGCTGCTCTGTGATTCTATAAGATTGGAAGACCTCTCTGATGCATGGCTCCCACATTAGCTGCAGCTTTTCCTCCTTGGTTTCTCTCTAATTTCAAGAGCTTGTTCTTACTGTTTTGTTGGGTTTGGGGTTTGTTTGTTTGTTTGTTTGGGGTTTTTTTGGTTTGTTTGTTTTTCCCCTGATTCCCAAGAGTAACAAATGTGAAATGGTATCCTTCTGGCTGCTAGTGGGCAGGATCTTGTGTTCTTCACACATTTAGATTTTCCATCAAAATCATCAGGAATGTATTAAAACAAGCAGGCTAGTTTCCATCTCTTGGCACGAGTCAATGAAGCATTTAGATGTACATGAAACACAAGACTGACTATGCAACTGGCAGCTTCCAAAAAGGAGTAGATCATTTAAATATGTTCCTGAAGGAGCAATGTTTCTTTACCTGGCCACAACCAGCCCTACTAAAAGAAACAGTAAAATTGCAGACAGCCTTGCCATTCTCAGCTTCCCTCGAATTAACAAACAATTTAGATTTGTTTTGTAGACCTGGAAAAGTCTGAAGACTACTTTGTATTAAAGGCAGCTCATTACTTTTGTCCATATGCAAGTGGACAGGAGTCTAATGTGCCAAATTCCAATCCTGAATGACTGTTTAAGCATAAATCCACTCACAAGACACAGGCATGAGCAACTTTGAAGGATTTGAAGGTAGAAGGGACAAAGGAACAAAGCAGAGCCATCAGAAAGATTTTTCAGAGATTCTCAACACCATCGACCCACAGCAACATTCTTACTGAATCAGCAGAAATTATCCTGCGGAAAAAAAATAACAAAAAACCCTCAACCCACAAAAGCAATTCAAATTCCCAAAAAAACCCTAAACATTTTTTTTGCATCTCATGTGTAGGACTTCCTGTTTCTGTGTAACTTGGCAGTGGAGCAATTTTTAGCAAAGATACCAACAGAAGATTCATCAGCAGCCATACTGACATCTGAAGAGGCATATGCTCATGAAAAGTATTTTGCCTGTTTGCTTTAACCTGATATTTAAACTCACAAAGTATAGATATACCTTGGAAAATGTCATTTACCTTGTGCACAGGCATGTGTCTGTGCTTTTTAAGATTATTTCAGCACAGTGAAAACATTTAATAAAATCCAGATAATGATGAAACTGACAAATAGGAACATTCCAGAGAGCATTGGCTGTTTTTGTTATTTCTATTCCACTTTTGAAGGAAATTTTAAGTAGGCTGGTTGGTTGTTGTTTTTTTTTTTTAGCAGAGGAAAAACAGACATGAGACAAATAATGATTCTTAGAAAAGCACTTTCTATAGATCACTTCCTGCTAACTCATTCTTCCATTGGCAGACCTCATTCATTTTTCCATGTTGATTTTGAGAAAGTGATTAAATAGCTTTAAGAACAATAGAATTACAAGTCTTTTGAGGAAGGGAGAACACTTTAGGCAGATAATTTTTTTTTCAGAGTGAAGTCTGTTACAATCAATTGGCTACAAAGATGATCCAAACAGTCAAATCCTCCTGCAATTTCAAAATGTGTTGATTTAACTAAGATTTAAGCAACTTAAGTACATTGTTCAGGACAGATTCTAGTGCAGAAGAATTCTGGGTACATTTGCCAGTCAATGATTCCCGCCATTATTTGCAAGTGTTCATTCCTTTGCTCTAGTGTTTCCATTCTGCATGCAACTTCCTTTGATTTTATCATTGCTGCAATTAATTGTCCTAAATCTAAAACAGCACTTCAAACAGAATTTAACTTGGTCAAATCAGACTTAAATTGCAAGAGATTCACTGCAATGTAATCTCTGCTGAGATGTTTACAAGCTGCCTGTGGAGGAGAACTAAAAGCCAAAAGGGATTTCAGAAAGAAGCTTGTGGAAAGGCCAGTTGTATCTAACTATGTATACCATGCCACACCGCAATCATGTTCTCTCTCCAGAGTCTGCAGTCCTACCAAGAATTATAGCATTTCAGTTCACTTCTGTACACTACACCTTCCACTCAAAAGACAAGAAAAGTGGATTAATCTGCTATAAGGTAGTAGGGATGCAAAACCTAATTGCTGTCACTATCCTGATGCAAACCGCTATATAAATCTAAAGTCTTTATAATTTCCTTCAGCGAGCTTTCTCACTAAGATTTGTTTGCATTTCGGGTTTTACCTTCACTGCCCTCATACCTCCATGTTCCACCTGCATGTCTCTGAGACAACACAAGTCTCCCCGCGACATTCTGTGGCATATCCAAACTCAAAGAGGAAGAAATACAGATTTAGGTTCAATTTAGTCAAGTGGGCATGTTCCCTACAGTATAACTTTCAGAAGCAGAAGTCCTTGCTGCTACCAAATGAAATGAAAAATCTTGCTCATCAAGAGCATCAGAAGAAAAACACATTTTCCTGCCTCCTCTTTGCCGAAAAGGACAAGAAGTGAAAAGTATGTCGAAGGCTCACACATTATTACCTTGACAGAACAAGTTGCTTTTAGGCTCCAAGTAAGAAATTGAGATATTACAGTTTTTATTTCTAGATGGCTCTAGAAAAATTCATGGCAAAGGGAGCCTGTGGTGATGGGCTCTTGCTGTAGAGGGAAGCTACTCATCGGCTTGAAGAACATTCCAAGAGTTTTGGGATTCAGTAGGCTCACAAAATAAAGACAACACTGCTAGGCACAATGTCTTATCTAAGATTAATAAAACCTTTAAAAGCATGAAAATGTGAACATATTCTCTTAGAGAAAGATATGTCTTAAAGCCAGCAGTATACACACACTTTTACAAACATAATGAGGCCTTGCGCCCCAAAAACTTGTGCATTTTCTTTCTTTCTTCTTTTTTTTTTTTTTTTTTTAAATTAGTAGTAACACCAACACAAAACTTCAGTGTTCTGAGAATTAGGAGGACATGGACAGATTATTTTTCAGTAGAATTCATAATCTATTTATAAATTGAATTGGTTGCTTTCTTAATGGCCTCTGTACCACCAATAAACAGTGAAACCGCCAAGTAATGCTACTAATAGTTTGTCAGATTCTATGTATGAGAAGGTTCCTCTTTGTACAGAGAATCAGCCTGATTACTTGCAGGCACAAATGGGTCATCCAATTAAAGACTCCGTTTGGCACCTAAAAGCTGTGTCAGGCTTTCTGAAATTCTGAGGGTCCATTCTGCAGGAAAAAAAACATTAGGCATTTTAAAGAGACTACCAAATATAAAATACCTAACTATATAAAAAAAAATATATAAATTTTAAATGAAAATACATGACAGATGCATCCAGAGTTAGAAAGAATGGAAAAGGAGAGGAGAGATAGACTGGGAGAACAGAGAATGTGTCCATGGCAGGCAGATATAATCTAGGTTATTCTTTACCTTATAGATAAATCATAACATTTCTGAGTACAAGAAGATGAAAAACAGCCTTAATGAGAGGGAGCACATGAAGGTCAATAAACACATGGGTCTTAGAGACCCGTTTACTGATTTAATCTAGCATCTTGAATCCACTAAAGCTTGAAAACAGAGGTGCTGGAAGCCATTAAAGAAGAATGCTGTGAAAACCAATGTATGAAGCAATTTGAGATGTTCACTGATGACAGCATATGAGCAACAGAGACCTCCACCCAAATAATATGTTCCATTTTTACATCTAGAGTCTGGATGGAATAAGAAGGTGGTTAAGAGCTGAGTAGTGGTATGTAGGCAGAAAGATCCATAATTCTGAAGAACTATGGAAAATAATAAAATAAGTGGTAATTAGATTAGGGCATCCTAGAGAACACAGGGAATTTGGGGCTAAGTCGTGATGAAAATGGAAGGAGCGAAGAAAGAAGTTAAAGTCTGAATAAGATGACAGAATTTGGTGCTTAAAGATAGCCAATTTCTTAGCATCTCAGGAATGCAACAAGTTTGTGAGAAAATCCTTTTGAAACCTTGATCATTGCTTTTGCCACTGAGCTCATGTCCCAGTAGGGCTTTCTGATGGAATCAGACTCTAATGTGGGACATTTTAATTGTGTTTGCTGGCCCAGCAGAAAATGGTGAGTCTAATGGGCTGGTTATATTTAACATTGCAGAGAGAGAACACACAGAGCAGAGTGGAACACCAAAAAAGAGATGTGACAAAGTAATGAGTTACCTGGAGCCAAAGAGGAAGGAAGTAGATGGTAGAAGTAGGGCAAACATGCCTCGGAGAAAGGAGGATGACTTCCTACTTTTGGATTGCTGCATTTCTTTACATACATTTCCCCAAATCTGTTGATGGTGTTGTAACCTCGGCTAGCTCAGTTGAAGTTCAGACTGATTTTGGTTGTTGTTGTTGTTGTTTTGGTTTAGTTTCCTCATAAAGGCATTTATTTACCGGAGTCTACAATCAAATTTACCTTAAGTAGACAACAGTGCAAAAATGATGGATTCATGGAACTGCTGAGGTGTGAAGGGGCTTCTGGAGATTGTCTAATCTCCAGATTGCACAACACCTGTGCCCAAAGCAGGGACAACTAGAGAGGTTGGTCCAGTAAGTTTTTGAGTAACTCCAAGGATGGAGGCTCCTCAATCTCTCTAAGCAACTTGTTCCAGTATTCAACCGGTTTTATACTACGAAAGTTGTCTTTTATGTTTACACAGAGTTTCCTGTGTTTCAGTTTGTGCTCGGTACCCCTTGTTCTTACACGGAGTAGTGTTGAGAAGAGTTTGGTTCTGTCTTCTCTACGACTGCCTCATCAAGTATTTCTGTGCATTGAAAAGACTTGCCCCAGGTTCTCTCTTGTCTACGGTGAATAGTTCCAGCTCTCTGATCCTCTCCCAATGTCAGATACTCCAGTACTTTAATCATCTTCAAGACCCTTTGCTGGACATTGGGGAGTCCAGAAATGAATCTGGAACTCCAGGTGGCTGTCACCAGGGCTGAGGAGAGGGACGGGAAGGATCATCTCCTTTGACCCATCTGTTCTGCAGTATGGCAAATAAAACAGAATTATTGCAGGGGATTAGCAGAGGACAACTCAGCTTATTACATTTGCAGAGAGGACTATGAGAAAAGCAGGGTGACTGCTTGTGTCATCGGTCCAACCTGGTTATACCAAAATATCTCACAGGGTTTCTCCGGTATAGACCTTTCTGCCTTGTATCTTTCTCTCGGACTATGGCAAAGACTCAACACCAAAAAACCAACATCCCAAGTAAATGTCCAGAAATCCTTCATATTTTTCAGGATTGTTTATCAGAGTTGTTCACAAACTATTACAAGACCTAGATCTATACAGAAAGAGCAGAAGAGTAGCTAACATTATATAACACAACTACAACAAAGAAACCTTTTTCCACATTAATCATCCCAGCTGATGAGAAGTAAATGCACTACTTGTCAGAAGCTAGAAGAAATTACCACCAACATATTAAAATTTATTGCAAATTCTAGAAAAAATCTTCACATTTTTCCAGGGGCAAGCTTAATAGCATGCATAAGCTATGATGAACATTTATAGCCCTCCTTTTCCTCTCTCATCACAGTGCACACTCTCCTGCCTGTGAACAAAAAATCTCTGTAAGGTAGGAGTCACAACAGGTGGTAAACACTCCAACATTTAAGGGCTTGTTTAGATGGTAAATGAAACCAATCCAATTAAATCAGTTGTAAATCACACCCTTAACATTTCATCAGTAGTTAGCATGAGACAGAGATTTCAGAGCCATTTCAGTACAGCTAAATGTGATTTCTTTTATCAGCTTAAATTACATCAAACTAGGGTTTACAAATAGACCTTAATCAAAATATTAGTCATTAGAATGCAGTTATTTCCTTTGGTTCTAGTTACCACATAGATGAATCCTAAGACTTTGTAAACATATGCATACACACACAGAACACTCACTGGTTCAGTGGGAAGACAGATTACAAATTACTCAGTGCTGCCAATTAGTGAACAAGCAGGGCAAAAAAAATCTGCAAACAGAGGCAAAGCAGAATGCTTCACAAAATGTATGCTGCTTCTTGCATTTGAAAAATGTCATAACTGATACTGTGAAACATCTTACCAAGAGAACCAGGGAATATCATGTAACACTAGATATCCGAAAATATATGAGAATATATAACACATAGGAAAGAAATTCTCATTACAGCCCTGGGTTAAACATTTAGCAAATATTCTCAGAAGAGATGCGTGTCAGCTTGAGATATATATCAGCAAATGGCAAGGGAAGCTTTTATGCTGATATATCGACATGATTGTTCAAGAATACTGCAAGTAATTTTCTGTAGGACGCCCTAAAACAAATTAGTGCTACTGTATACACAGCCCCCCGTTAAGCTTTCTACCAGCATTTCTGTAGTCATGTTATACCAGTGCAAATGTGCAAGAGCCAGCAAATCTTTAACTCTGCATATTCTGCAGAAAGTTTTCAAATAACTTCCTGTGAGGATTCAACAGAAAATTTTGACCTGCTATGCTCATTCAGTCAGGGAAGAAAAAGTGTGCCACATGACCAATAACGAACAGGCAGTACAGCTTAAATTACCAATATTGAACACCTCCACAAACCACAAAGTAATTTGCAACATGTCAGTCAGCTGCAAAGACTTCTGAGGAAACGGCAGCCAGCTGGGAGGTGTTGCGTAAAGAGGTGAGATTCAAATAAGCAAATGAGGCAGCTTTAATACTTACATAAGCTAAGGCAGCATCTACATTACTTTCACTCTCTTGTTAGCAAGTGAGACTGTTTTCCATGGATCATGGAGAGCCTGTGCTCTTATATGGAGCTGCTTTCTGTACCAAGGAATCCCATGCAATGCTCTGCAGGAGGGGTATGGCAAATAAATAAATAGAACTTCACAAAATTAGCATCACTGGCCTCCAGTCGGGATCCAGTCCCTAAGGGACAAAATGGTGCAGTCAGAGTCAGGATGACTCCAGGCAGATGCCATATCCACTGTGTGGATTAAACATGAATGTCTGGTTTAAACATGAATGTCTGGGTGAGTTTTTGCCACCCCATAATGACCTTATATTTTCAGACGCTGGCTCAGCATCAAAAGACATGGAAAGGGATGTGATTACTCTCTGCAAATATACCAAGGAGGAAGTATATGATAGGAGGAAAGAAGAATGTAAAAACAATGTTGGCACAGCAACAGGGAGAAGTCAGCCAGAAATATGTTTAGATATTAGAAAAAAAGGTCATAAGCTTCAGGGAAAAAAGTGACCCTGGAGCAGATATTGCATAAATATAACAAGGGAAGAAATCCTTTCCTCATTTTTAACATGGTTGATGCTAAGCATAATACAATGCAGTTACTTGTTGCAGGAAGGGACAGGCCTGGGAAGGTCCCTCAACTCCTGTCAAAATTTATATGCATAGATGGAGAGACAGACATAGAAAAAGGTTGGTTATATGTAGCAAGGTGAGCCTCAAAAGAATATGAACAAAAGTAAATTTATTTCCTCAAGGGAAAAAAAAACCAACAAAATCCAGCAGCGAGTAGCTAACATAAGCAACCATGTTATAACTTTGGACGTTGTTTTTTTCAAAATATTGGCATACTGTTGTCATGCAGCTATTATGAAGAAATCACACTGTGAAGCAAGAAGCCTTCCTGCAAACCAGGATGGGAAGCACAGAATCAGCTGCAGTTTTTTCACTGCAGGGGTTTCTCTAAAGGAAAAAAAATAATAATCTGATCACTGGTTTTGTGCACACACACTAAGAAAAATTCAGTTTGCAAACAATGAACTTCTTTTGTGTTCAGCATTGGCAAAGCAATTGGTTCTAGTTTGAGATTGGATTTGTGCCACTGCAAAAGCAGTTTGTCTTTTCTGTTCTGAAAAGTACTGTAATGAAGAGCTTCAACAGAGAGGATTTTTATCATTAGACTCCGGCTATATTTTCTTTCAATTTCTCTCACTTCACAAAAAATAGTATGGAATTCATCATTCCAGCATATTGAGAAATAAAGTAACTCTGAAATACTGCAGAAAATGTTGGAACTTATTTATAACAAAAAATCCACAACAACCCAAAAAAACCAAAACCAAATACAACAAACCAATCAAACAAACCCCCCTCAACACTAAACTTCCAATATACTGTTATCTTCCTCCTTCACAGGGTTTTCTCTGCTTTCTCCACCAACATTCAGGAACACACCATGATATGACTTTCCATAGGTACAACAGGTTTTAGTATGCATGCTACACACATGGTGGAATAACAGTGAAAACCCCACATAATTATCAGGTGAGAAATAGGGTCGCATAAATAGAAAAGATTCCTAGAGTGCCAGAGAGCTTTTCTTTTGTGCCCTTATGTGTTCAAGAACTCACATTTCCTCTCAAAGCAGATACCTTTGTATATCCAAGCAAGCAGAATGAGTCCACTTGAAAAAAAATCTGTCCTTCCAATGGCACCTTTATGATAAAATATGAGTAATCCGCTATAAAAATTGGGACCCTACTGCTGGTTTCTGAGCCAAAAGCTTCTTTATTCCTCACTGTGTCCGTGTGTCTAATAAAAGATTTCACTTCTCCCTCTGAGCGTTGTACCTCTCATATCCTCAGACCATCTTGGCTAGAACAACCCTGCTGCATTAAAAAAGACTCACAGCCTTAAAACTTGACAGACGTTTCTTTTTAACACCTTTTTATACAAAAGCAATAACAGCAGGTAGTAAACTAACACTGCTGCACAGCATGGTATAGGAAGGAAGTGCTATAAACCCTATCACAATTATTTCAGTGAAAGACAAGGCCATCATTAGTGCTGTATTGATCAACCTCCCCCTCCCATCTCCACTGTTTGAAAATTCATTCAACATTATTATTGCTGCCTCAGACAGTATTATTATAACAGACCTGCATTATACAATAAGAGGCTTTGGTATAATTGACATCTCAAGCACCAGGGAGCTCGCATGTTTGCTGCTGGTTAGAATGAGGTCTCCAGAGGGACACTTTCTTCCTTGCAAAAGGGGCTATCACATAGTCATTGCAGTGTGTAAATCAAATCCTCAGTGACTGTTGTTTTTTCATTACTTGTCTGTGACCTGGAACCAGATCCTTACAACACCATGCTGCTGATTATCCACCTCTGGAACCCACAACTATACGCTGCAATGATGAACTAATACTTGGAAATTGGGTAAAGCAAATGACCTATCTGGGTTAAAACAACAGGAACTTGTTTACCTTTTAGCCTACTTAAATAGGAAATTGGAAATATAATCCCACTGTTTGGTGCTGTGGAAAATCTCTGGCTCCCATGCATAGCTGGGCACAGGCCAGACACAGGAAGCACAGGTAGATTTAAAGCATCCATTTCTCCCACCCCCAACCAAATTAAGCTTTTGCCAGAGGTGGTCATTAAAAGACGCACATGTTGCACATTAAAGGCCATGTGGAAATCAAAGCCAGCAATTTACATAGGGTTTCTGCTAGTGTGAAAGCCCAGGCACGCCTGGGACCTCCATCTGGCAGGAGGCTGAACACGGGAGCTGAGGCAGGCAAGCACACATTGAGTCCTACTGAGCCCCGTCCCCCACCGGCAGCTGCACAGCGAACAAAGCGCACGAGCAGGATCGGCCCCCAGACAACACATGAGAAAGGCCGATTTTTAATGTCTGACCAGAGCCCGCTCCGCCTAGCAGTCATGATTTATAAAGGGGATTTGAGCCCACAGAAAGTACTCACATTTGCCATGGCATGGGGAAATTCTCCTGCATACCCCAAAGTCAACATAATTCACGAAGTTCATACCCCATGTCAGCTGGTCTGAGGAGGAATTCCACCTGCACACCATTTGCATGGATTCACAAGCCCAAAGGCCTCCAGATTGCTCATTTAAATTGTGACTCCCTGGGTAATTGTCAGCTCCCCACTCTGCCCTTACCACCTATGTGGGGCACAGCCAAAGAACAACACATAGCTTCGTTCCCTGTTGCCATCATGGCTTCAAGGAAACGCTACAAGCTGGCACAGGTCACAACCCCTTATTCTGAAGCCAGAACCTGAGACAGCTCTGCCAATATCAGAACGAAGGAAGAAGTGGGAAATGGGGGAAGTTAAGAAAACCACTGCAGTTTTTTTAGGGGAGCGAACCCTCAAATATGATAGGATTGCTCAGGACACATGAGGGAGTGTCAGGTCTGCCATCCTCAGCTGAGCCACTTCCAGCAAGGTTGCATTCATGAGTTCACGTGGCAGGAGAAAGACAGCGCTACTGTGTCCACAGCCTGCTCCTCTTCTCAAAAAGACTACTTTCACCCTTTCCTCAGTTAGGCAGAAATTAAACAATTTTGCAGTATGGACCAGTGCCTGTTCCCCATGCCAATCTGGATTCAGAGCCTGACACCATGCTGGTGGCTGGTTGCTGTTTGGCTTTGATTTACTGGGCTGGTGTGGGTGGGAAAGCAGGAGGAGAAACTGCTTGACATGGTACAGAATGTGTATCCTTACAGTCAAATTAAACCATGGTGCTTTGTGAATAATGAGTCAGGGAAAGGCAGAAGGCAGATGCTTGCCATCCTGCTAGGGATGGATGTCTCTGGTTAAACAAGCAGGGAAGCAAGAGGTGCTGGAACAGAGGCCAAATGCAGGAGAAACAGGATAAGTTTGCTTCTTGCCTGGAAGAAGAGCACATGGATCTGATTCTACCCAGAATCCAACAGTGACACCACTAGTCCCGCATTTAAGGAAAAGAGGAAAGGTGACTAATGGAGTTTGCTTAGGAGGAGGTGAGAGACCCAAAGCCCTGTCTGCCACAAGGAAGGCGCTGGGCTCTTTTTCCAGTCACTGCCAATGCCCTTGGCTCCCTCTGGCAACAGTAGAAGACACAGGCATACGCTGAACTGAGTAGCTGATCCAGCAGCCCCCCCACACTAAGGCAACAGTGCCAACATTTGTTTTCAATATTCAGGAAAGCCAAGTAAATAAGTCTTAGCAGTTATACTGAGAGAAAACAACAGAAGTCATGGCCCTGAAACCTCAGTGGTGCTCTCCTGCAATTATTTCAAAAAAAGACCCATCTTATTCTCCTGTATTTGTACTCAGCAGGGGGAGGTGAACTTATCTGCTGCCTGTGATGTTGGCTTAAGAGCTCTGCTTAGGACACCATCATAATTCTTGTCTTTCTTTTTTGCTAATGGTTGCATACCTTTGATTAAAACCTGCATGGTGCATTAAAGGCTAAAACAGATGATGAATGCCATGTAGTACTTTGCCTTAGATCAGAGTTGATTAGAATTTTTGATGATCCAGCAGCTAGAAGAGAAACTGCATGAGCAGTGAAAATATTCAGCTGTTACTGTTGTAGGAGGCAGTGTCTTTTGTTTGACACAAGATACAAAACAGTAACTAAATGGACAATGTACTCTCTTGGTCAATGAATGGCTTTATAGCACAATAGAGCTCTGTAAAGAAAAGCTGGTGAATTAATCAGTCCAAATATTTGTAAGACTTCTTGCTTGTTTTCAAGTGGGTAACCCTCCCCCACAACAGTTTTGGAGCCCGATGCTAGTTAGCTTATTTTTCATGACTGCAAATATAACAGTCAAGTATTTTAAAGAAACAAGCTAACAACAAAGCCATGTAGTAAAAGTTAAAGATGCTGACCCAAGTGCATATCACATCAGCATCCAGACAGATATCTTTAGTAATCTCTGCCAACACACCAGTTAAGCAAAACACTATTGCTGCTCTGGGTGAAAAGATTTAGTTAAACAGGACAGACCAGTTGCAGAGGAGGAAGCTGCCTGATTAAACATAATGCTGGCAGAAAACTGGCAGTACAAGCAAACCCAATGTGCCATGGAGGCAGGTTCACTTTCTAAGGTCATCCAAAATATGAAAGAAGAGTGCATAGAGCAAGTGTATTGAATAGGAACAGAAGGAAAGAGCCAGAGATGAGTAAGGAGAGATAGAAGAGAGAAAAGAAAGTATAAAAAAAGGCCAAATTGTTTTTATGGTACTGACTCCAAACAAGGAAAATGGATTTTATGTTCTCTTTGGTGATCTTATTAACTTAATGTCAGGCTTTTTATTTTTTTTAATATGTAGCATTTAAAGATCTCTTCCTCCATAAGACAATTTTTAAAGCAAGACACTTGATGCAGCATCTTGCAAGACAGGGCACAAGTTATTAGCTCACTATTTGTAAAAATATTGCTAAATATCGTCAATTACCGTTCCAGTCAAACTGAGTTTTAGTAACAGTCTTAACCTTCCCAGATTGGTGCATTGATGTTGCAATGGTTTCTTTATCAGTTAATGCCCCACATATGCACTTCTAAACTAGATCATGGCACTCTGATCAATGGATGGCAAAGGTTACAGAGCTGAAGGGAAGTTAAATCCAAGACCTCTCTCTTCTAAAACTACAGTTTTAGAGCTGAGTCAGAAGTAGGAACACATATTTTGAGCAAGTATCAATATCTTCAGGTTCACAGGCCATTCTAGTGTTCAAGTTAGAGCTGCTTTTCATATCGGTTATATATATATATACACACACACACATATACACAAATCTGGAATAAAGTGCCAAGTTGCCTCTTAGATTTAAGAAGGGACAACTGGATAGAAGGCATATTTTGAGAAGCCCAGGCATAGTAAAGGAAAGCCACAAAGGCCACAGAAATAAAAACACTTCTATTGGTATGACATACAAAACCACTTCCACAACTGCAAAGAAGCTGTAACCTGCTCTTGCTCCAGGCTTCCCCAGGATGTGGGGTTCAGAGATCTGGATCCTGGATCTTCCTGGACAAATGCTCTATTCACCATGCAGACAGATACAGATTCTTTCTCAAGCAAGCTCTTGTTTGAATCCTGTACAGAGGATACTGACCAGTTCCTCTCTCCTGCATGTACTTTACCCATCCTTGCTTGGATGATTTTCTCTGAGAAACTTTCCTTGTGCTTTGCCTCCATGAACTTATGAGTGCCCAAGGTAGAAGGAAGCTATCACAAGGCCTACTTAAATATTTATTCAGCAGATTATAGAATGTCCTGCCCTATCTAGGCCAGTGTGAGCTTTTGTTCCATCAAAGTGCATCATTACTGCTATCTGGTCATGCTTTTCCTAAAGCAGGCTGCTGTAATCAGAGGAGAAAAGAAAAACAAACCTCAACAAACCAGAGCAGCATTTCTAGCTTTGAAGCATACCTAGTGCCTTTTTCCAATTTTTGCTACCCACAACTCCATTGCAGCAGATTATGTGCTTAAGATGCATAAATGAAAAAGAATCATCCTAGAAAGGGGATGAAACAAAAGCAAAGTACTTCATAGACAACTTCAAACAAAACTAGCATGACAAGCCAAAGAAGTAACTAAATAATCTCTTCTTTTATGGAGATAATGGGTTTTGATCCAAAAACTGTATCAAATTTTGTATGTATTTGCACTCTGCTATGGTTACATGATCTTTCTCCTTAATGTTTGAAAGGGAACATACTCCAAAGGCACACCAGCTAGATTACATGGACACATTATAAGTTTCACAATCTTGAGAGCATCCTACTTTGATCTCAGAAGTTGATTGTTGGAATTCCACAGAGCAAAGAGATAGCACAGGAGGGTCTTTTCACTGATATAGACATAAGGAAAAATTTACGAGATTTCTGTGAAATTGCTTTGGTTTAGAATTTTCTCAAGTGTTTCATTTCAACTATAAATAGAAAAGAGAATCTCATGACAAAGATGTAGTTGACATAGTGTGCAATTTATCATCTGTGAGCACATTTCAGAGTGCTTGGCTCAAAGCTGACATGCTGTGTGGACTGTGCAATATGACTACTTTAATATATTCCATGACAAATGCAAGTAAAAGTAGCTGAGATACAAACAATCCACACAGAAAATTCTCCATTGCCTCTCCTGATCTGGACTTCTTTCTGATAATAGATAACCCTGGGGAGACAAAGAACTTCCAGCACAAATGGAAAAAGCATTGTTTCTCTGGATTACTTCCTACCATACTTTTGCCATGGGTTGTAAAGACCTATTCCTGGAAGCACACTTAAATAGATTTGACTTCTTCCCCACCTATAAAAATACCATGGATGTACAAATGATCCATAATATACATGTAGACAGCCACTGAACTCAACAAACCAACATAAACAAAAACTACAGCGGCTGAATCCAGGACTGTCACTCCCTCTCAGAGTATTTTTCTCCTCAGAACCATTTCTAGCAAGAATTAAATAGTAATGTTTAACAGTATAATGCTCTTATTCTCCAGCATCTCAGACAGCAGATCCATAGGTGTAAATATAGGTTGACTCTTCTAGTACCAGGACAACTGAAAGAAGCAGATGACCTCATCTGCTAAAATCCAGAGTACGGTGTCAAGGGCTGTAAGTGATTTAAGGCTGTAGCAGCTTGGAGGTGAGGTGCCCAGCTTCAGAGTCCAGATGGTGACTATTAGAGAAGAGGTTCTAGATTCAGCCCCCTTGAATATTGGCTTCAGTGACCATGCAGCACTGAATGCACTTGGATAATCACTGAGGATTTTCTTTTCTTCCTTGTGCTCTAAGAGGCTACCTGTGTGCTGCAAGGGCAAACTCATAACTTTGCTATTGTAATAGTCTAGCAGTTTAAAAGTTTCCCTGTCTTTTCAAGCCACTTTGCAACTTTTTTTGCACAGGTGTAAATCCAGACCGCAGAGTCTGGCTCCGGCAGAAGTCTGGATTTGCACAGGGATAACTGGTAGCAGACTTTAGCCCACTGTTTTCCTTTTACAACTCTTGCAATAAACTAAAGCAACAGCAGACAACAATTCCTAAAAAATAAGGCCCTAACTGATACTTGCTGGATTTGTCTTTGTTTCCTGTAGCACGTGCTTCTCTTACACCAGCAGCACAGACTCCCACAACTGGGGAACAGCAGTAGCCTCCTACTCCAGTGGACACGCCACCAGAGGGCAATGAAACACATAGACTGTGCCTGCATCTTGCACATGGGGCTTTTGGCCCCAAGTCTGGCAGGTGAAAGCTCCTGTGACAGCGATAAACACACTTAGCAGCTGCCATGAAGAGACCTGGATCCATTTAAAAACCACATCCACTCTGTGCTTCTACCCAACATTACACAAGGATCAGGCTGCAACTTCTCTTCTTGTAGTGGTGAAACCTTGGAAAGCCAACAACTTCCATATTCCTAACAGACAAAAACTTACCGGTGACTTTAGTGTCTGAGGCAAGTACTTCCACTGGAGAAACCTTACCCAAAGCTGTCAACATGCCACTGGCTTCATGCTCATTCACACCCTTGCACCTCCATGCAGCTCAGGAGAGGGGGAAATCCAAGTTCTGTGTAATGGCTCATTCAGATGAATTTGGTGTCTCTTGGGCAGAAATTATGATGTTCTTTGGCACATGGTAAGCTGCCATTGAGTAGCTTCTATTCTTCTTCTATATTGTTTTTCACTCTTTCAGGTCTATTATTTGCAAATGTTTTTGAAATCCAGAGGCTAAGAATTGGTTATGCATTTTTTAGTGCAAGATTATTGTCGTGGTTTGACACTGGCCCAACACCAGGCATCACAAGAGTCACTCGCTTACCTTCCTCTGCTACAGCTGGGCAGCAGACAGGGAAAAAAAAGTTAACAAAGGGGTCATGAGTTGAGATAAGGACAGGGAGAAACACTTCAAGGGCAAAACAGGCTCAACTTAAGGTTGCAAAGTGAATTTATTACTAACAGAATCAGAGGAGGATAACGAGAAATAAAATAAGCCCTTAAAATACCTTTTCCCCCCAAGCCCCTCCCTCCTTCCCACCAACAGCGCAGGGAGACAGGGCATGGGGGCTTTGGTCAGTTCATCACCGAGATTTTCTTCTGCTGCTCTGGGAGAGGAGTTCATCCCTTCTGAGACCGTAGAGTCTCTCCCACGGGAGACAGTTCTCCGTGAACTTCTCCGGCGTGGATCCACTCTGACGAGCAGCAGCCAAACCACACCTCCTGCAATATGAACTGCCTCCAGGGGCACACGGTCCTCCCAAAACTGCTGCAGTGTGGGTCTCTCTTTCCACGGGGTGCAGTCCTCCAAGGACAGGCTGCTCCAGCCTGGAAGCAGGGCCCCCTCTCTGCTCCGGGTCTCCCACTGGATCACAGCCTCCTCCAGGCATCCACCCGCTCTGGCACGGGCACCTCCTCCACGGGCTACCGATGGATCTCTGCATTCCCCATGGACCCATGGGCTGCAGGGGCACAGCTGCTTCACCATGGTCTTCACCACAGCCTGCAGAGGAATCTCGGCTCTGGCACCTGGAGCACCTCCTCCCCTTCCTTCTCCACTGACCTTGGTGTCTCCATGTTGTTTTCCCTCACGTGTGCTCACCTCCTCCTCTTCTCTGACCAGAAGCAAAAACCTGTGACTTTGTTTTGGTTTCCTTCTTATATATGTCATCACAGAGGCATTACCAGCCTCTCTTATTGGCCCAGTTTTGGCCAGCAGCATGTCCATCTTCAGAGCCATCAGCCATTGGCTCTGCTGGACATGGTGGAAGCTTCCAGCAGCTTCCCACAGGAGCCAGCTTTGTGGCACTCCTGCTACCAAAAACCAGGCTGTGCAAAACCAATACAATTATGTATAGAAATATATGTCATATACCTCTGGTTTCAAGTCACCATCCAACACTTCATTATTTTGCAGAGCAATACATCGCCATTGATTAAGTACAGAATCAAAGCTGAATCTTGCATTTGGTGGGTGACTAATTTTCTAACGTCACAATTTAATCATCTTTCTTTGGCACCAGAAACTACTACCTGCTATTTTAAGCATCAGATACAGGATTTGGGTATCCTAGGTAAATTCAAATTGGCCTAATATAGAAGGTGGTTAGTACCATTTATATGATGACGGCCCTCTGAATCAGCTGCCTATTTTGACAACCTGTGTATTCAGAAGGTACTTGGGTAGAATAGCTGGCTGACATCTTTCCCGCTCTGCTGGTCTTAGCTCTGGATTACTCCTGAACAAATTCAGATATTGATGGGTACTCAAAGCAGGGTTCCTATATCCAGGTATCGACAAAGTCTTCCTTGTTTTCCTTGCCCCTAATCTGGAGTCTGATCAGGGAAGCTGTTGAAGTCCATAGGAGCCAAAGTGATTTCACAACTTTAGAGAATCAGCATCTTAATCACGTTAAAATTATTTAATTAATACAAAGCCAAGGAATGAAGGCAAACTTTTACCATAAGTAATTAGAGCTTCAAAAAGCATGCATGGTCTCTGCTAGACAGCACCAACCAGAGTAACTTTTGTCTTCCAGGCATGAGTCAGAAGGTTAGATTACCACTACAATACTGGCCTTAGTTATTGATATCTCAAAGACTGATACCGTGGTGGGATTTGCATACTCACCAGTGAAGGAGCTCAACTCCAACAGGTACAAAAATTGAGTTCAAAAAATCTAAGAAAATAAAAAGTTCAAGAAGCCTGACACTGATTTGCTCTTAATAGAGGGGTTAGGATAAGTCTTCTGTAAAAAGAAGGAAAGTAGTCGGTGCACACAAAAAATGAAGAGATTTAAAATGTAGGGTGGGAAGGGAAGGAAAGGAGAAATGAGACTGGGATTTGAAACAAGAATCTGTAAATGTTGCTTTAAGTATTAATTAAAGAGTAAACATCCTATTAAAATCTTATGGACTGTGTGCATGAAAAGTGGTAGCACAAATCAGATCTGCCCCATGTGGATGTTGTTTATGAAGCAGCCTCCTTGGAAGTGTTCCTCAGACTTTTGACAAATGAACTTTCTGTAGGTTGTACGTTTGAACATGGAATGCCTATTGTTTCCATCTGCCTTTGGCTTGTACAGTTCCTTGGGGGCTTAATAGAGAGACAGACATTTAGTAGAAAGAAGGCTTTATGGAGTGGCAAAAGCACATTCTGGGAGAATGCACTGAGAAGAAAAAAAGAAAATGCAACAAAAACAACTCCCCACCAACCACTGTTTTCTACAGAAATTAAACCATTGCAGAAGGAAAATGCTTTTTAAAAAGCACATACATTTTTCATGGAGTGGGCCTAAAGCACTTATTTATATTTCATCTCTGTATGACATGGTTTTGCTCATCTAATTCCATTTAGAACATTACAATTTTTGTTTCAAATGTCTCTGTGCTGAAACATATTCTCTAAAGTGCCCTGGAGCTGCTGGTATTGTGAATGTTATCTAAATGACTCATTCACATTTTTAAGGACAACTCAGCTTAGAAATACAGTATTCTGTTTTTCAGTCATTTTTATTTGAAAGTTTTTAGTTTGGGGTGCAAAGAAGAAAGATGCAGAACAGATAGCACTTGAATAGAGTCACACAATTGCTGCTGTTTTCTACTTTACGGGATGAAGCCAGACACGAGCAAGTGGCACAGTTTCTCTGATATGCACAGAATGAATTTTGATTACATATGGTGTTCCTGCAAAGGCCCCTTCACAAAAAACCTCTGAAATATCTCTGGTTTTGATCAGAAAGTGAAAGACAACTATCAAACACTGCTGCTTATATGATGTCTGTTTCTGTGGTGCTGCTGCATGTTTCACAAATTGCAGAACTTCAACTTAACATTTCATACACGCATTGGTTTTGCACACCTGTATATACCTTTATGGTGAAATTCTAGCTCCAGCGAAGCAAAAGTTTTCTTAAAATACATATTATACTATAATCTTGTGCACATAAACATTTACAAATACTTGCTTGCATATAGAGCAGGTCAGGTTCTGTGTCACATATATCACAGGGCCCCTGAGGCTGCAAAATCTATATTTTGAAGCAGGATTTGTTATTTTGCTGAAGTAGACAGACTTAAGGGCTAAATTGTATGCTTTCCAAAAAAAGAATTCAAACTCAGAAACACCTTGTTGACTTCACTGACATGAAAAAAGTTACTGTAGAAAGGATGCTCCTCTGATACCAGCACACAGCAAGACAGGAATCCATGGGCTGTTGAGCTACACTAACTACCAGAACACCACTTAAGGTGAGTTACCTTTACTTTTGCACTGGCAGTTTCCACACAGAGCCATAAAGCTCATTGAAGAGGATATTCTTTCAGGTGGTACAGACATTCAGTTGAGATTGGTCTATAGAACTGCATGGTTTTTACACGTGGAAATGCACCATTTGAACTGTATATGTTGACTGTCTGAAATTAAACTAAAGCAAGTTGGACTTCTGCTCCACAGAAAGATTTTCTCAGGCTCTCACAACAAGGCCTCTAAGGGAGTCAGGCCATGTTTCAGAACAGAAAAGAGCACTTTCCTAAAAAACCAGCCCAGCCTTAACCAATCAGACAGCATATATAGATATTGTTTCCTAAAAGTTAAGGCCAAAAAAGATACCAGACGTGCTTACTGTGTATCTGCAGACCATTAATTTTAACCAAAACATCTAGTTGATGCTCAAAGACTTTAGTGAGGGAAATGCATTTCTCTGCTTCGAAAACTATCTGCTACAGGCACAGGGTTGGCAAGACCTGAGGAAGCTATTCAATGGCAAGGAATTAATCATCTGAGATGTACACAAATGATCCTAGCAGACGAACCACACCTCATGCTATATGAGGTGAAAGATCCATAGAGCCTGCCAACCTGACCCAGGGAAAATTCCCTCCCAGACCAACTAAGGCAATCCGTAATCACTCTCTATGCCACCTACAAAGAGATTTCCTGCTCTGGCCAATCTCTTGTGCTGCAGGGGAAAGCAGTTAATAACAATGAAAAGAAGCCGCATACAGAAACCTTCGTTCCTTGCGCAACGGAGGAGATGAAAAGAAATCTGCCCGGATCGTCTTCAGAGAAATTTGGGTCTGTTAATTGTCTTAATGAGGAGTTGCTGTCTATAAGCTTTTGAGTTGAATGCTTTCCCATTAAGGAAAGGGATGAGAAAGGCAAGCTGTCCAGGCCAGGCTTGAGCTCTCTTCATCAACCGACCTCACAGCCAGAAAGCAGCTTCTTGTTCAAGACTGAGTTAGCTGAACTTCAGCTTCTGCCAGCCAGGTGGAAAAACCTCTGCTGTCAGGTGTCTTCTTCAGACTGACCTCTCGCCCTGCTCTCAAATTACCTGAATACTCTGAATTCTTGACACCCCTCATCCTGATGTTTGTTTTCCAGTCCTTAACTCACATTATAGCCCAGCTGAGACAGAACAAGACACATTACCTAATGAAGAAGTGTACAAACAGTACTAAATGTTTCTCCTTTTCATGGATCACACCATGCTCTTTTTTTGCCACAGCACAGCAGGAAAAATTAAAATTAAAGAAATTAGCTGAGATGCCACCTAAGTCCAGTCATAAACCACTGTTTTCCAAAATGTCATTTACTCTATTCTTTGTGCCAATATATACCTGCTCGGCTTGACTGTATTAAAAAACACTCTTTTGCTGCAACAGAAATTTTAAACTAGGTGATTAGTCTTTACTTGGCCTTATTGTTTAGTTTCTTGCTAACCTTTTCCTCAAACTTTATGTTATACATCAGCAGATGCTATACATTACTGACTAGATCATTGATTATGGTTTGCCTGGCCCACTCCGTAAGTGTATTGAGTAAAACTACTGTAAAAGTACCTGAACAAGCTGAATGACTTATGGGGAGAGGATTCTTCCTATAGAGACTGTCACAACTGGAAGCAGAGAAAGATTATTGAATACTATAGGCAGTGGGTAAGCTATAAAGCTGAAGAACAATTTTTTGCTTGCACAGAAAAAAAAAAAAAGGATAGAGGAGAGATTTTGCTTAGGGGACAGCAACTGCATTGCTGTTTGAGGTGGAAAATCTGTGAAGGAGCCTCTTGCTGGAACTGTTGGCAGTGTATCATCCAGAGCACTACATGCTTTCTCTTCACCAGACAGGGATTTTTCATATCATCTGTCATTCAGAACTTGTTGTAATGCTTCCAAAAGTCACATTACATTGTCATACACTCCCATTAACACAAAGACTTTCACTTCATGGAGAAATTGGCTGCTGTGGGAGATGGGCATAGAGAGCAGGTGCTACAGGTGGCCTTTTCACATTGAGATGCTCCATCAACACACTCAGCCAGAGAAGCTGTGTTTCTTCTGAAGATGAATTGCATCTCCCCAGCTTCCTGCACAACACTTTGTACCTGGGTGTTCTGGATATTCCTAACATCCTTCTCCAACACCATGCCATTTATACTACTTAAAACACTCCCAGCCAAATTAAACACAGGAGTTGCTTCCACCAAGTGAAAAAATTTCTGAGACCTAAGGAAAGCCCAGCAACACGTCTTAAACTATTGGCTGCAGTCCTCTTCCCTACAGAGAGGAAGGCTAGGCCATATATTTTCTTCATAAGAATGAGATGACTTTTCCCCTCAATAAAAACACTACAAAGTAAGCCATGTCAGAAGTAGTAGCTAATGTACTACTTTCAGTGGTCAAGAATGGCAACACACTGGTGTTTCAGATTGCCATTATAGACTAAAGAACGAAATAAATATAAATCAGACCATGATTTCTAAATTTCCATATCTTCGAATCTGTGTGATAATCATCTTTCATTGTCAAAGGATTAAAAAAAGCAAAATTTAATATGGACATTATTTTTCTTTAAGCTTTGCAGTTTCCACATGTCTGCTCTTACCAGGGTACAAAAGTATTGCCTTGCTACAGAGGCAGAAGTGATCAAGGAAGCTGCATGAATATTGGATATGCTTTTTGGAATACAAAGAAGGAAAGGCTCATAGATAAAGGGTCAGTTCAGCAACATAAATTATGTAGCTTGTTAAATACACCACCACCACTATCCACCCAAAAAACACAGGTATTTAACAAGGTTAGCAATTTGGTAGAAAGGGATGATATCCATCACTGGATCAACATTTACACATACAGTAAATTAATTCTAAACATCTGATGTTAAGAAGACTTGTATAACTGCATACATTGTCAATATTCCTGTTTATATGTCCTGCTTAGTGCATTTATTGATAATCTGGATGAGGGGGTTGATCGTACCATCAGTAAATTTGCACATATCACCAACTTAGGTGGGAGTGTTGATCTACTGTAGGGTAGGAGAGCTCTGCAGGTGCATCTGGACAGGGTGGATTGATGGGCTGGGACCAAAATTATGAGGTTCAACAAGGCCAAGTACCAGGACATACACTTTGGCCACAATAGCCCCACGAAGCACTACAGGAGACAAAGTGGCTGGAAAGCTGCCCAGAGGAAAAGGATCTGCGGGTGCTGGTCAACAGTGGCTGAACATGAGCCAAAGTGTGCTCAGGTGGCCAAGAAGACCAGTGCCATTCTGGCCTGTATCAGCAACAGTATGGCCAGCAGGGCCAGGGAGGTCATTGTTCCCCTGTACTCGGCACTGGTGAGGCCACACCTCGAGTGCTGTGTTCAGTTCTGGGCCCCTCACCACAAGAAAGACATTGAGGGGCTGGAGCGTGTCCAGAGAAGGGCAACAAAGATGTAAAAGGTTGTGGGGCATGAGTCTGATAAGGAGTGTCAGAGGGAGCTGGGTGTGTTTAGTCTGGAGAAAAGGGGGCTCAGGGGGGGACCTTATCACTCTCTACAACTGCCTGAAAGGAGGGTGTAGCCAGGTGGAGGTTGGTCTCTGCTACTAGGCAGCCAGTGACAGGACAAGAGGACAGTCTTAAGCTACACCAGGGGAGGTTTAGGTTGGACATTAGGAATAATTTCTTCACAGAAAAGGTGATTAGACTTTGGAATGGGCTGCCCAGGGAGGTGGCGGAGTCACCATCCCTGGAGGTGTTTAATGAAAGAGTAGCCATGGCACCCAGTGCTAGGGTCTAGTTAACATGGTGGCGTTCGGTCATAGGTTGGACTCGATCACTTCAGAGTTCTTTTCCAACCTAACTGATTCTGTAATTCTGTAGTATTTAATTACAACCCATAGGCAAATATTACAGTTTTAAATAGTAGCATCAAATATCACTGTTTGCTAACTGATTTTTTAACTTCATGTGCAGTCCTTGCAATCCTAAACCCACCCATTGCTATTCATCTCATTAAATACTGTGTTCAAAAATAGCTTTAACAGCAAACCATAAACAGAGTGACACAGATATGTCAATGAAGCCTAAAGGAGCTAAAGAGAAAGTAAAGTAAAGCAAAGTTGTATCACTCTGAGCCTTGGTGGCCTGACTACAAGAAACTCTTGGGTCTTTACCTTAGTTCTAGGTCAGTGGATTGAGTCACTTCACCAAAACTTTTCCTCCTTCTTAAGAGCTGTAAAGTTCAGGATTATAGTTATTGTCTAGGCCAACCAGATCATAGCCAGCACTGATAACTGAGTAATATTAAACACTAATTCCAGTGGCATAAGGTGGCATAAGACTAAGATAGTTAAGCCCTTTCTAAACGCTTTCAAGTCATTTGAATAGGCAAAGACATCCTGATCCTTCTGCTTTACTTTGACTTGTTGCCTTTTACTTTGGTAACAAATTTGCTTGAAAAATTATACCAGGATTTTTACCTCTACAAACTCATGTATACCTTTGTTTATTCTTTCAGGATAAACAACTTCTCTTGATGTTATTAATCACAACTAACAAAAAAAAAAGGGACAGGGGGAGAGGGATGACAGAGTGTCTAAAGATCATGTACTACATAGAGCAACAATGGTTTGCACGGGCTTTCACTCCCAGTTTTAGAAAGACTCCACTGTGGAATGGAGTTAAATTTGCACAAGCAGCTCAGAAATACTAACTAAATTCAAGACATAACCAACAACTTCTGTCTAATGGCCTTTTTAACCCCCAGTTGCTGTGGGTGTTTGCTTCAGGTATATTCTGTTGGAAATACATGCTGTTACCAGCAGCTGAGAGAAGCAGCTATGATTCCAGAAGCAGTGGTAGCATTCAATCCCCCCAAATTTCTTACACAGTACTATCCATGCTCTGGATGTTCACAGGTTACAAGAAAGGTCTTAGAGGAAAACAAATAAAAATAAAAATTCTTATAGGCAGAAAGACAATTTCAGGAGAAAAATGTTAAATCATTAAAAGAAAATCTCCATCCTCACAATGGACAGATTTTAAAAAATTTATTTTCAAAAATGCTTGTTCTATATGCTCTTTGACAACACACTAAAAATGTCTTAAAGCCAAAGACCTATTCAGAAACTTCAAGAGCTGAGAGTTGATGGCATGCTGCACTTGCTGTTTTGATGAGTTTACACTCCATGAAGAGGAAGGAAACATCCCCCTGCACAGCATATGGCAGCACTACAGGAGATAGCAACAAGAAACGACCTTCAAGGGACCATCTGCCAGTTCTGCTCCAGTCACACCTCCTCCTTGCCCACAACATGACCCTTATACCAAGGAGACCAGCAAAGGATGCACATGGGAAACATCCTAAACAGTTAAAGCTCATGCTAGGCTTGCATCATTCACTTCACCTTTGCTAGAGTTTTTCCAATCAAATGCCAAGAGCATTTAACCTTTAACACTGTTGTCCAGAAGCATCTGAACACACCACTGAAACCATGGCCCAGAGGTGGTTATCCATTCCTCACTGCTTCCACATCTTCAAATACTCTTTCAAAGAATAACAAAGGGAGAAAACTGCTAAGACAAAAATGTGATCTTTATGGCAGATGGTACCACAGGATAAATGGCTGTCGGTCTGCTGTAAATAATTCATCACTGTCAAGTGTGGTGCTCCAGTCATCTCAACAGAAGTATGTGATACTAAGAAAAATGTAACATTTGTCACAGAAGTACCACAGACATCATGGGGCTTTCTTTTTAACCCAAGTTAGGCACAAGAATATGATTGACAGAGCCAAGTAAGACTTTAAAGATGCACAGGAACAACCTTCCTTATACACACACTCTCACACACCCAGTTCTCTGCAAGCTGTGACCCGCATAACCAGAGACAAGCTGAGTGCCACTGACTTTCCATTCACTTGTGAGAAGGTGATCAGAGAATGAGTGGAATGGGCAGGAACTTTGTTCTGTTGCTCTCCTAAGCCCCCAGTGTGGCAGCCAGTGCACATCACATTCCCTGCATGTTTAGGCCACCAGCAATTTATAACACCTGCTAGAGAAAAAGTGAAGTAGGTGGTCAGCTGGGGCTCACAAGATACCATTCAGTCTCGCAGCTCTTAGCACAAAGCCTGGGACAGTCCAGCTCATGCCACACCATCCAACAACAGGGTTCAACCCCCTGTTTCAGGGATCACATGGGAACAGGTGGGCAAACAGGCAGTCACCAAGTGGAAGACATTTCTGAATACTGCCCTTACAATGCAGCATTTCCCTTAGAAGGCTCCGGAGAGTCCAGAGCTACAAGAACTATTCTTCCCAAATTACAGGGAAGGCCAGCAAAACAAGGAACAGCATTTGTGGATTCACAAGAGAAAATCCAGGTAAAGAATTGTAAACACAGTTACTTGTTCCCCATGCTGGTCTCCCCAGTAACTGCACAGAGAAGATATGCTTGACCTAGAAGGGCAGCTTGAGTCACCTATTAATCTCCCTCCAGAAGAGGTCCCCATATCCATCTTAGGTGTTCAATAGCAGCACTGAATGCATCCCTAGGGTTCTCCCTCATCTACACCTCTTATAAAATATACAAGGTTGTTACAGGTCCCAGCTTGAGCACACAGTTATTTAGCTTAAGAGAATTTTTTTTTAATCCCCCATGTTTCTGGCTGATGCTTGTGCATTCCAAGCAACAATGAGAAAGGCTTCCTTAACAGCCATAATGGATGGGGCACAGGACAAGCCCAAAGGATCTCCAATACCTGCCCTGGGCAGACACATTTCCCCAAAGAGCAGGCAAGGATACTCTGTCAATGCTGTTCCAACCCATAAAAATACCAGGTAGACCTGAGATGTAGGATGAATATAGTCTTCATTTAAATAAAACATGCTTGTGCAAAATAGTGTCAACTCCTCCCCTCTTTTTTTTTCTCCCCTCTTGTCACTTCTCTCTCATTTCTGCTCATTTTACCCATATTACAGCTGTAGCTGTATAAATGACAGGCTGTGGCCTAGCATCATGTGATAGATCATCCTACATCAGCTCTGAAAAATGGAGATGCTGTCAACTGTCTGGTTCTCCTCACATTCACTGTCAGCATCAGTGCATTCAGGCAGCATGTCACAGCCATCTGAACAAGATGAATACAGCACTGTGAACATCAGCTTGGGAACCAAGTCAATCAAATATGTGACCACAACCACACAGACTCATTTGTGCTGAGAAGCTGCCACGGAGAAAGGGTTCTTAGTGCCCTACTATACCAGTACTGCCGCTGGTAGTTTTTAATTAAAATATCTGCTTGATCTGGTTGAAAAACAAAGAGGGATTTTTGCGATGAGGCTTTCCATACAGTAGCTCATTAAAAAAAAAAAATCTCAGCAGCCCCTGGGTTTGAAGACAACCCTGGCATGAACTACAGCTGTCAGGGACCAGTCTTTCCATTCCTAATCTCACTGGACTAATCTCACTGACAGGCTCCCACTGTGAAGCAAGGAGGTTGATTCTCCTGTGCTACCCAGGTGCCTCTAATAGAGAGTCAGAGGAGATAATGTTGCCTCCTTTCATCTACCTGATCTAGTAGAAGGTGCCACTGCCCATGGCAGGGGGGTTGGAACTGGATGATCTCTAAGACTCCTTCCAACTCAAACCATTCCATGATTCTATGCCTGTTCAGTATAGCTAATCAGGAAAGGAGATGAAATTAAAGGGACCAAAGAGAAGACTGTTGCCATTTAGTTCTCATTTGTAAAAGCAGAAATAGCAATGAGTCATGCAATGGTTCAGTGCTACTCCGTTCATAGTACAACATGGGTGTGCACTGCCTCTTTTCTTAACACCCGCTCCTCAGGGCTCCTGGACTCTGTATCCCAGCTGAGTGCAGTGAAGGTTGTGCACCCCTTATCAAGGCACCTTGAAACAGAGGCCTTTCCCATATAACAAGTAGCTGCGCAGTGAAAAATCGTGGAGGGCATGAAATGGGAAAATGAATGTTAATCCTGTTCCACTGTATTTCATCAGACAACGGCCATAGTTTTTCTTTTTTTCTCTCTCTTTCTTCTCTCTGTCCCTAGAAGGCTCCTCTCATAAATGTGTGCAGGTCTTTATGTGTCTCTCTTACAAAATGTCCGTATTCTGTTGCCTGCTACAGGTTGGTCTCACAACCTGGACAAACAATCAATCACTACACAAACAAGCAGAAAAATGTTAACCCATTGTGCCTGTGCTCAAATTGGTTTCAACATCGACAAACTGAAGCAGTGGTCTGGAAAAACACCAGAAATGCCTTTAGCAATTCAGTGATAAAAAGCAGCATTCACTCAGTTGAAGTGGCATTTATGGGCAAATTTTTGAGCACTGTCCCAGAATGAAAAATGGGCAGTATGTTACAATAAGTGTCATAAAAACATCAGGAAAAATGCCAAAACAGCAAGGACTTTGCAACAGTCAGAGAACAGTCGTATTCAAAGAGAACAGGATTTCAGCTCAGATAAAAAGATGACTCTTTCAGCTGTGTTGGGAGGTTCTCCAACCAAAAGATCCATTTGAATTGTCAGTGGAAGCCTGGACTCTTTCTGGCTGCTAACACAAACGTTGAATCTCCTTCTAGGGTGGCAGAACCTCTGCTACATGGCCATATATGAATGACACAGCTCAGAGGCAAGGGAAGAGGAACTCCATTTCAGTTACAGAAGCACTCCTGGCTTTACCTTCACAACAGAAGGAGATGGGATAAACTGTGAAGGAAAAGCTGCATAACATGCCATTAGCAGTAAAGTGACCTCCTGATTTCTGGGACTGCATCTCTCAGCCTTGCTTGGATCACCATCTCACTTGGTACCTGAATGAAAGCACTGTCTCATTCAGTGCTTTGCCTAAAAATGAAAATTTAGAGTAATTTAGAAATTTAGAAAATTTAGAGTAATTCCATGAGGATCCCTCCATGACTCTTCTGCCCCTCATGAGGCTCTTGACAAAACGAAAATGTTCCTTGCCTTCTTGATGTAGAATGCACATGCAGCTGAGCTAGGCAATTTATCTGAAATATGATATCCATTATTAAAAACAACAAAAATCAAGACAGTTTACTTAAATTAGTAAAAATACTCCTCAAATTCCAAAGGACAACCACTATGGTTCCTGTGGATTCTCTATGGTCCTTGCCCCAGGCAGCAGGGACAGTCATATGGAGATGTTCATGTGCAACTGGATATGAATCAAATGAAGACCCTACTTCTGAAATACATACCAAACTGTACAAGCAACTTCAGTCCTATGATTTGCCTGAACAAAGAGATGCATTTATTTAAATAGCTCCCTACACTGACGAGGACCTTAAAACAGCTCAGTATCAGTGGATAAGGTCTAGAAAGTGACATCAGCTCACAGCCAGGGGATCACATAAATTGTGGAATTCATTCAGTTTTATATCACAGCCTGTGCTCCTGCCATATACACATGAAAAAATAAGCAGTGAGGCCAGGCTGAGACCATATTTGATTCTGCTAATATTCAGACCTAGTCCATTTGGGAGATAAAAAAATTCTATTATAGTTCACAAAAGATAGAATAAAACTGAATTTTTCCTTTCTACCAATAGTATTTTGAAGAGTAATGCAGGAAAGCTGCAAGAGATTTTATTTTATGTTTTAAAAAAATCTATAGAAATTACAGAATGATCTGTGTTAAAAGAATTAATTCTTCATGACCTAGCAAATTGGACTTCCATTTGCTGTGAGGTACAGTTACCTGACACATTGTCGAGTTGACAGATATTTTTAAAGTTAGATCTCATTCTAAAATGCAGGCTGTCTGCTGCCAGCATTTGAGTAATGTGCTGGCTCATTAACAGATCTCTTTGTACGAGAAGAGGTAGAAGATTATCCCCAAGCTCATGTCTTCTAGCCAAACAGACACATTATTCTTGCTATGCTCAAAGTTCTGAATGGTCATTTACAGTAAAGGCAACAGCTTTTGCTGGAAAACAAGTGACTTGCCAAGAAATGATGAATTTAAAAAAAAAAAAAAAAATAAAGAATAAAGAGAAGCAGATCTATTGCAAATCTCCAAAAGATGAAGCTTTGACAAGGAACAAACTTGAGAAATACTATAACTTGATCATCTATCTCATACCTCAACAGTTCTGCTATTCCTACCAAGAGGAATACAGAAATGTGACAGAAATGTAGGTGTCAGAAGACAATCTAACTGGGAGCAGGGATTGGAGAGGCAAAGAAAGCTATGAAATGTGATATAGGTATAGTGCCAAGTAATGCAGCATTAAGACAAGCTGACATTACTAGAACAGATATAATTCCTGGCCTTACTTGATGGAGCTTATTCACTGTGTTCATCACTTCTTATCCAAGCTGTCAGGAACATTGTAGCACTTATCATACACAGTATTAACAAAAAACACACCTTTGAAAACTGTGTTAAACAAACTGAGATAATTCATGACAGAGTTGCTAAACTCACAGGAAACAGGTTTGTTTTCTGACCACTGAGCCAAAATCTTGAAGACTTCTCATGACAGGCACTTCTCATATAACCACTGCTTACGTTTTTCTCACCAATAAGCTTTCTAAAATCTCAGTCTTGTGGGGTAACTGCCAAGAAAGTAGACAACTTCAAATTCTTCAACTCTTGAGTGTTAACTGGTGGGTCAAATAGAATCTAGTGGGTCATCCGTGTGCCATGTCAGCAGTTTAGTCAATAAGAACTAATACCTAACAGACCAAAACCCTTTGGGATATTTGTTCATGTTCTTTTAAATTAACATTGCATGTAAACTAGTCTACATAATTGAGCTCTGGGATAACACCGTGATATTAGGGAGAAATTTGAGCCAGTCTCACCTGTCATTACTGCACTAGAAAAGCATAAACACAATATCCAGTATGGAGCGTGGTCACACTTGTTTGGCAGTTGCATACAGAGAACATGCTTCTCATTATTTACGTCTCCGATCAGGGAATTAGACTTCTGTCAGCGTCAGTGGAGTCAGTGAGGGAGAAAAGAGCACCAATCTGCATTCCATACTAGTTGGAAAAAGTAAGTCGATCTGGTCAAACAGTGAACTAATTCAGAACTAGGTCATTAAACAAGTTAGCTCTGATATTATTCACCGAGTTGCATTATTCATTGTGTGCAGATAATTGCGAGGTCATTTGCAAAATATTTCTGGCTCATGATTGTTTCACAAATATTCATTTCTTCAAAAAAAGTTTCAGTCACCCAATGAGAAAAGAGGAAAAGAATGAATATGAACTGGATAATCTATTATATATCACAAACATTGTCTTGCTGAAGCGAACCTCTCATGAATAATCCATAGACCAAAACAGATGCACCTATTGCTTACAACCAACACTGAGATAACAGGCTTGGTCTGCAAACAATAGAAAGTAGGTTGTTTATTGTATAATTCATTTGCAACAAATAATTCAGGGTGCTGATTTCTTTCCCAGAACACATTTACAATAATATCTATTTTGAAAGTAGTAAAACCATATAAAGTTAAATAACACAAATTAATTAGATTAATTAATTCCAAGAACTTGAAGATTGACTTCAGAGCTAACAAGGAAAAAGATTAAGATGAGCAAAGAAAAACACATTTCTAGATTATATAATGCTCCTTCTTCTGGATGACAGAGAACTGATATGTAACACAGTGTCAGTAAACTTATAAATTTGCTGAGATCACCATCACCATTGCTAAAATCAGCCTCAAAGTCTCTATCAGCCTCAAGACATGACTGGGCACTTTGCTACATGCACAAGACTGGCTTGGTATCACCTTCAGCAAGGTAGTTTCAGTAGTCAATGCATTATCAAGAGGCAGTGTCAGGGAAAAGTCAGTAGTGAAAAATCTAAATTACTTCATCTAATAATGCTTCAACACTATGAATAAAATAGGTCTTTACTGTTTTAAGGACATCATTTTGCTGCCTCCAGTTGTAACCTTCCCAAATGCCAAAGAGTAATAAGAATGAAGTGTTATTTGGCCTTGAATGGGAGACTCCTTTTGAGAAGTAAGAGCTTAAAGGACACAAGGAAAATTATTCAGACATTAGACATTTTTTTTTCCATGGAATTCTTATTACCCTTCGAAATTTTCCTCTTGAATTTCCAAATCTGGATATTCCTTTAATGAATCAGATGTCTAGGAAATGGCCACGGTTTGCTTATTTTCATCTGTTTAATCATCAAGTACCTCCTCAAAAAGCTTTACTAATTTTTTGTAGAATTAGAATTAATAGTATTTCTGGAGATAGAATCTCCAGATTTGCCATCACAGAGATGGAAAAAAACCCAAAAAAAGGGCCCACTTTAAAACCTATAATGTGGCCTGGGCTTCACATTCCACTGTGACACTTTTACTTAATAAAGAAGTAAAAAAATGTAGTGGAAATATGTTCTAAACCAGACATTTTAATCTGCCTCTTTCTTGTTTTATTAGTATCTCAATTTACAAATGTTGTAGACTTCATGCCTGAAACTCATAGGCAGTTGGGGGAAACCACTAAAGGCTATACAAAATGAAAAAAACAGCAGCTGCAAATGTTAGGACTGGACTAAAGACTTAATCCTGCAATATCATAACTCAGGTAAGTGGGTCTTAATAATGTGAGTTTCTTAACTTTGTGTAAAATTGGACACGAGGAGCAGCTTGAAGACTTTGCGCATATTTTGCAGTACTCTGGAATGTTTTCCGATGAAAACCAGGTTTTCAAGTTGTCTTTTGAGTGTTACCATGGTAGTTGATATAAGAAAATAATTTTCAAGGACAGAAATGTCAGCTGCCTGATGCCCAACAATCATCTTCAAAATACTTGAGGGACGAAGGCAGGGCTATTCACCCACTGTTGGTACAAGCAGGAAAGAGTGTAATCACTTTGCATAGTTTCCCTCAGGAGGTTGAGGACAAACAGGAACAAATCTGAGGTCACTGCAGGCTAACATGGCAATTACCTTACCCTCCTTTTTCCCAAAAGGTGTCCCTTGTGCTTTTACAAATTAAAGAGTACTCAGCAGATGCTGAACTTCCAAAACAAAGGATTCTATGAATGATTTGCTCACATGCCACCCTCACAGTTTAGCGGACAAGGACATGCTAAAGCATTTCCCTGATTCAGGGATTGGATGAATAGACAAATCTTCAGGCTTTGTTCAAGTATCTTATTACTCTGATTAATTTCACATTATCTGTTCATAAATACCTCTTCTACTTTTGTCCTAGCTTTTTCTGTTAACATTTTTACAGTTTCAGAAAAATTCTGGAAAATATGCTCATCTTCTATATTTCTTTTATTTATTTATTTAGGATTCAGTTTTTCATATTTACCTCCATTTTGTGTCCCCTTGGAATACAGGAGTCATATCCATAGCAATTAATGGCTGTAAATAACACAATGTCATGTAACAACGTGAAATACAAAAACCACATGTTAGAAAACCAGACCGGTGAATATCCAGCTTGTAGACCAACACTCTCAATATTCTCAAATATCTACCTTATTTAGATTGGTAGTTTTGCAAGGAATATGAAATTTTGGTCTAAATCTCCTTTAACATTTTTTGGACCTAAGCATAATAGTCTCTTCTCAGGTATTGTTTTGGTTTCAGACCCATATAGACTGCTTTTTATATACAGGGAGAAATAAAACACAAAGGGAGAGAAGAAGAGAACAATTAATATGATTTATTAATATGAAATATGCATTAATCATTAGCCAGCCATTCTACATTCATCACTTACAGGAAGGCTCATCATTCAAACCATTTTTGGTGCCAATGTTATTTGTCTGATCTTGGGGATGATCTTCTTTCCCTCTGAAATCAACAAGACAACAACTTTCACTTTTATAGGTACACATTTTGCCCCTTCATGGCAACCTTCTTGTGTTTCCTCCATTTCCAAATAAAATGCCTCCTACGCCTCCTTTTTCCTCTTCATTTTTTTTCAAGACGACATCTAGACACTCGTAATTTTAGCAGCTGTTTTAACCTACAGCAATTGCTTCGTCACCGAAGATGCTGAGAACATCACAAGGCTTTCTCTGCAAATCACTTCACTCTTTGCTTTTGTGTTTTACTTTTACGTGTACAGCCACTAAAAATATAACATCTGATCTGAACATAGGCATTTAATGCTCACCTGCCATTGAAACCACTACTCTGAATATCATCATGGAGTAAAAACAACACACGCTCCTACCAGGGAGGCTGCTTGGTAGGAGGATGGTACGCCAGACACAATAAAGGACATCACCTGCCGTAGCAGCTGACATCTGCTATGACACATCTTTATGTAAGAGAATGTCTGGTTTTGCTTTACCCATCAGACTACTGATGGCAGAGGCTGAAGATCTTCTGGTGCTCATACCTTACATCTGGAGTAAACATCAACTCATCTTTACCTCCTCCAACAGATACCAGCATGTACAGAAAAGCTCTCTTGGGAGATCGCAATTCCCAAGGATGTCTGTCCAGGCCAAACCTAGAAGTTCGCGAAAGTCTGGGCTTCTTTGCTCTCCAGAGCTTGCACGTGAGCTACTCATTCCGTATAGTGGCTTAGACAGGCTTAGAAAACCATGTACAACAGGCAGCTAGTTCCATTTAACTCAGATATAGAATAATACATGTCTAAAAGTATTATGCTACATGCATCAGCAAGCAAAGCAATCACACAACTCAACCCTGCGTCACAGAGAAGCTTTTCCCTCCCCACACACACAATATACATTTGTCTTTTAAATAGTCCCCACACCATTTTTGTCACTGAAACAGCATTACTGGAAAATTGTCACCAATTCTTTTTTCATCTTTCACATGAAATGTTTCCCCATTATTTTTTTTAAATGTTCACATCATTTTGAAGCAATTTTCAAAATCACTGACATTTTTATTTCATGAGAAGCAGTCTTTACTTAGCCTTCACTGAAAAAGAATGTAACCCCTGCTGTTTTCTGTGAATCGGCATTTTCAAAAGTTATTTTGAAAATTATTCAAAAATTATCTGGAGTCTAGTTTTTAGTGTAACACAGCATAGAAAAGTTCACTGGCAATAGATCCATTTCAAATGGTGTGTATTATAAAAATAAATAATTCTAAAAAAAATTCTGTACTTTCTGAGTGTCCAGTTAAGCCTACAATAATTTCTATCAAGAGCCCTGAAAGTGCTAATGGACTCCAATTCCCTTGAATTCAATGGAAGCAACACACTTTAGCATCCCACAAGGAGGTAACTGCCACCACATGACTGGATTTTCAAAGGACAGTTTCTCAAACTACCTTTGTCTTGAAAGAATTCAATTTAGTCAGCCCCAAAGCCTATCTCAGTCATACAATACATGTTTACAGTCCAGCTATTTCTCCCATTGTCCACCACATAACTTTCAAAAACAGCTATTAAATTGCTGCCTCCTTAGTCCCCAGTCTCTTTAATTTGCAAAACTGCTCATCTCTTTATTGGAATGTCACCAGAGGACTTGACCATTGTCTGTAAGGGAGTCTATCTAAAGTCATAAGAGCAAGCAAACAAAAATTCAGGTTTCTGGAAAAAAAGGAAAAAAGCTGGTTATTGGTTGCACAATATAAGAGGTTTGAAGAATTCAAGCCAAGTTAGAAGGTTCTGGATTTGAAGCAATGACAACAATAATAAAAATCACAGAAACTGAATTGACTAAATTAATTTTCTTGTAAAAGTGTCACAGTTACAGATGGTAACAATCTGGAAATAGCTGCAAAGAGAAAATAATTACAAAGGGATGAAAATGCATCAATGCTCAACCATACTAGATGTGTGGGAAAGTATACTCTGATGTATTCCGGCTGTCCTTAATTCATCACCCCACTGTACTAAGCGCCCACTTTTACAAACAAAAACATTGTCTCACTTGTTAAAATCCTTTATTTAGTAATCTGTGTAGGCTGAAATGTTGAAAATGGTTTCTAAATTCCTGGCTTCTGAATCCATCTTCAAAGTGGTCTTTGCCTGTATTATCATGCAGCTGCAGGCTTTAATCAAAGGTCATTAGATTTACCAATTTCTGTCAAACATCCGAACATCATTCCTTCAAAAGAAATACCTACTATTTTAGAACTTGCAGGGAAATGCCACTTAACCCGAAATTGTTCCAAAATAAAATCTCACACCAAGGGTGAGAGGCAGGAAGAGAGAAACTTTGGTGCATTCTTCAAAGTGGGCATTAATATGGCTTAAGAAACTGCAAAATTTCAGAGAAGATTTAGCCAAAAACCCAAAGTCAACAGACCCTAGGCATACATGATACCCATGCCAAATTTTAGCACCAACAATCAAGCACTGCTCCATGAAACGCTGCACCTGTCAAAAACCACCCAGGTTTTCAGTACCCTCTGCCTCAGGTGCTCACAACTGCCGATATGGCCTAGAAATTAAGCCCAAGCCATTTGAGAAGTCCAATCCAGCAGATGTCCTAAAGCATCCATTGTGGATCAGGCACATCACAAGTGGAGCACCACACCTCAGAACTACATGCCCTGTACTTGTGTAAGCAGCCTCCAGGTAACTCCATGCAATTCTCTTGGAAAAGATACTGTATCATATTCACTCTCTCGAGATGGATCTGCAATTCTATACAGAACTAAATGCAGCCTTGGAAGAAGTGTGACAAATTATGTATTTTCACTCAGTCATAAATCACAAATGGCTAGTATGACACACAGAGAGGTGCTCCTAAGTGCATGTACAATACTCTCTCTTTTATAATTCCATCAAGGCAGTAGGCTCAAATAAAGTCCCTGATGTTTAGGACATTTGAGAGCTGCCAGTATAAGCAGAACAGGAAGAAGGGGGACACGTGTTGATAGGAGGCACCACTTGGCAACAATGAACAACTGCAGCTTCTCAAAAGGTGACGCAGCTACTTAATATTCCTTGTGAAGACAACGACTTTAACCTCCAGCAAGCTCTGAACAAGGATAGAAAAAAGGTTTCCGGAAATGGAATCATACTAATTATATTTGGGCTATTTAATATCTGTTTCTAGAGATGACTGCTAAGTGACCAGAACATAGTGCACAAAGTAACGTCCTGCTGCCTGGACTGGCAAAAACAAACAGTACCACTGTATAGACTTGTCTCTCTACGTGTGAAAACAAAACATGCATGCACACTTGATCAGGTTTTTATTTTTTATCTACTTCAGACAGTGACCCAAACAGACTAAATGTTATATGGACCTAGCAAGAACAGCCTGCTCCGTTGAGCTTATCCATAAAACTAGGGACCACTGTAGACATGTTCCTCACCATTCTTGGTGCTGTTTACACCTCCCAACATAATCAAAAACAGAAACAATGGAACAAAACTGAGTACAAGATCCAAGTGGCATGGTCAAAGAAAAGCAATTCCAGCCTTCATAATTGGTGCAATTTCAGTTTTGTGAAGAGGTACATTAAGGGATGAAGCTTGAACGCACACAGCTGTCCAGGCATCACAGGACTAAGACAGATGTTTATACACGAAGAAGCTGAGCTTTCTTTCCAAGCAATGTACATTCAGAAGACCTGCTAAACACTGGATGCTTTTATGTCACTGCCAAGCAGTTGTAATGAATGAAGCACTTCTCAATCCTAGCTAAGATCAAAACATTATTGGTGAGGAAGAAGAAAGGTCCTTCTGTATTAAATAAACCAAAGCTTCTGTAATGCCAAACAGTCCTTTGGGGAGTTCAAGTGGAGCCTGAGAGGGACATGATAGAGAACACAATAGTCCCTCTTCTGCAGAAGCAAAAGAAGAGTGCTTTCCTTCTTTCCAGGCCTGTGAAAGCAGTGTTACCCTCAGCTCCCACATTGCCTCAGCTGGTGTTTTAAATGGTTACATCTGCTCCAGCCACAGAGTCAGTTATCTGTGATGCTTACTCTATGCAGGCACTCACACTATTACTGAAGATTAGTGTTCATTTCTGAAACTCTGTTCAAAGCAAAAACTAACAAATGTTTTATTCTGAAAAGAATCCCAGTGGATACATATCCCCACCCTCACCATTACTTAAGATTTTCCTCTGTATTATTTTGAGAAGATGAGATCATGCAGATAGACTCTTATCCTGATAGTCTAACTGAACTGAGATCTAGCTTTCTGAAAATCAGCAAACTGGGTTACAAGCACAGTATTATTTGCAACTATGCAATGGCATTGGTAGCATAATGTTTGCTACTTTTCTGTAGGGTTTATGATCAAGTGTATGCACTACTGTACAGAAAACACACAACTTTGGTTACACTCAGTTTATCTATGAAAGGGTTTGTTTTGTTAGCATTAGACAAAAGAATTTCGTTGACAGAAGAAAGTTTGAGTTTCTGTTATTGTTACTTGGGCAGAATAGTGTGTGGGTTAATGGATCTGCCCACAAAAGCTAAATAGCTTTAGCCACTTCAAACACAAACTCTGAAGAGTTGTTATATCCTAAACTGAAGCCACAAAAGGTCCTTAGCATAGTTGGCCTAAACTAGGAAGCATCTTAGCTATAGAAACACTACTTCTGAAGAAGATTAACACATGGATAACAAGTCCTTGTCCTGATGAGCTCATAAATGGAGTAGGGGTTTGGTTTTGTTTTGCTGGGGAGTTTTGGTTTTGTTTTGGGGCTTTTTTGTGGTTTTTTTAGTTGTTTTTGTTTTGGGGTGTTTGTTTGTTTTTAAAAGGGCATCAGAACATTAGTTTCAGCAGAACTAACTGTAGCTTAGGTTCCTGCTGCTGTTTCCCAACTGGGTTCTCAGAACAGTAATCCAACATAACTCTCTTGATATATTTTTACTCTGTTTATATATTTCCATTCATTTCAGTTTGATCAAGAAATAATTGAAAAGCACAGTCTTTTGCTACGAATGAAATAAAGGACATTAAAAAAAAAAAGTCAGCCATTGACATAATTACCTAAGAGATACAATTGTCAACATAAAATGAACATTAAGTTTACCCTCTCCTTAAGGAAAGCTTAGATTGGACATTTATGCTAGGCTTTATAATATCTGTGAAGCATACTCCTGACATCAATAGCAATAACCATGCCAAAGTTCTACAGGCCAAGTCCTGTAGTCTCTTAAGTGGGCAAATTGAGTAAGTCTCTTTTCAAGTAACTTCCACCTGCAAAGTTACACCTGAAACATTGCTCACTTCCAGGTCTAGAAAATGCAAATGTGAAACTTTCTGTTTATTTTTTCCATGTACTTTACCTCAGTCATTAAGGTTCACAAGAGACATTACAAATATGGAGGAGTTTTTGCACTGGAGTAAAAAAATTATTTACAGAAAAGTAATTAACAACATAAGATAGCACTTTCTCATTTAAGCAGCATGATGGGTGTCTAAAAGTATGGAACAACAAGGTCACTTCTTTTTAAAAATTGCAGTGATGCCAAACTGGTGAAGCAATTTCAGCAACCATAGAAAAATGTACAGTGAACCCAAGTCCAATGAAAAACCCAGTCTCTCACATATACAGGCTAATTCACCGGAGCAGGCTTCCCCCAGCTGCAGCTGCTCAGAATCAATGCTTGCCTTCCCCAGAAGCTGCCTCTCCAGCACAAGGCCTCTTGACCAGCAGAAACACTCACCCTACCTGTCTTACCTTGGTTTTGCAAACCCTTACTAACACAAACACATTAACTGTTAATCCAGGCTGTCCAGCATTCTCCTGAGCATCTCTTTCATGGTTTAAGTGAAAGAAGTTGCTCTCTTTTCCTAAAATCAGAGCGCAAAGGAAGGTTACGCAACGCAACATACACCACTCCATGAGACAAAGCTCAAATGTGATGCTGCCTCATACACATGCTGAATATAAATAATACGGTATGTATATACTATATGAAAATGAAGCTTGCCAGTTGTTGCCTTTTCTTCTTCAGGGTAAGCAAAGAGCTTTCTTGACATCTGTCTTTTCTTACTCAGAGCTTGCGCATGATAAAATGGGAGGTGGCCTGTTCAGAAGATCCTTTTTCTTACAGTAACCCATTTCCCCAGGCCAGCTATCGACAAAAGGTTTGTTCCATGAGTAGTCTCACTTTTAGTGCACTTGAAGAGTCAAATACAGCTAACAATACAGAATCCTTGAGCACAGCTCAAAATGCTTGCCTAATTTCCAGTGAATTTTACAGAGTTATGACTACTGCTATTTGGAAGGAGGCTAGCTGGCACAGGATCAAGCAATACACCAACAGTTTGAAATACGGAGCAAGGTATTAACTTTACCAAGAGTTTAGTTGCAACCTCCAAGCAGTAGCTATCTTTTAAGAGATACATTTGAAGAAGAGGAAAATAAAAGCACTTTTACAAGTACTGCTACTTTTAAATACTGCTAGCACTTTTAAACACTTTAAAAGAAGACTTTAAAGTACAACTAAGCTTATATCTGGGCTTTGTTTTAAACAAATAGAGAAATAGAATTTGCATATTAAAAAAAACAAAACCAGCTCTGTCTGCTGAATGGACAAAGTCAATTTAACCAGGCAAGATCTAGGCAGTATTCTCTCTCCATAAAAAGTGTAAATATTCTACCTCTAACAGTCATTAAATTACATGTAGACATTAAAATCCCTGGATTCCAGATACTACAAAGTAAACTTTTACTGTCATGCAAGAAGTCACGCTCATACCAACAAGTGCTGCCTACTGAGTTATCTTCCACTTGAGAAGAAAAGTTTGGCTTGAACTTTCATCATCCTCAAGACCTTTTATTCTTTTTAAAGATTACTGTCAATCAACATTTGTGCTAAAAAACCCCCCAACTTTCCTCTGCTCATGGTTCCTTAATTGCTTACGTATTACCTTAAGATAATCTTAAAACATTCATAATCTTCTTTAAAGCAAACCCCTTTGGGTATAGGAACACAGAGAGATTTAGAGTTTTTCTTCTCAATCTATTTGTACCTGTCTTGCTAAGTACAATGCGTCAACCAAGCCCACATCCTGGATTTAAATTTATAATGCTCAGTTCACCAGAGGGATTTACCTTTGCAGGCAGGAAAGAGGCCTGCTCAGATGCATCTTAATGCCTGAATCATTTTCAGAAAAACTGATTATGCAAATGAACATGAATAGCATTAAAAAACATATCTTGGAGTTCTGAGTTGTAGTAGGAAAAGGTTGGTTTAGTATGTTTCCCTTTATGCACGGCTGATCAGCACCAGATACCGTGGGCTGGTCTGCACTGGCCATTCAACACAACAACAGAGCCGTCCCTGCTACAGATGCGAGAGCAATTCTATAGCTTCTTCCACTTCCGTTCCTCTTATCCATCCTCTAAAACACCCTAAGAAAGGTTAGCATTTGTTGGATTTGGATTATACCCATAGTCTAACATTTTAATCTTCTGGACGCTAAACATCATTCACAAGAAAATGTCCTCAAGAAGCTGTTTACCAAAGCACAGCCTCATTGAGGCAACATAATTAATGAATATTAATCCAGACAATAACTCAGCAGACAGACAGGAATGCAGTGTCAGCACCCAGAAAGATGAAAACGGGATGCCTTTCTGTGTGCAAAGAAGGCAAACATTTTCATATTAAAGGAATTTCAGGAAATGAAAACAGAAAGGGCTGAGGAGTTCTGTTGGAGGTAGATTTGTGCACTGCAAGGTTTCTATTCCTGGAACAAGTTTTTACCTTTTTGGTTTTAAAATGAGAATGTATTAGAAACTCATTGGTGTCCCAATAAGTCTTAAGAAGTAGTAAAATGCTTCTTTCTAGATTTTTTGGACAGGCAGCTAGAAGTGATTAAACTCCCTATTGCCCAAATTAGCAGTAGGTAACCATGTAATTTCAGTTACAGCACTGGAAGGAATACTGGGAGAACAATCCATATTTTTATGTCTCTGTGCTGGCTATGCCAAATCACAGGAGGGAACTAGAGACTAGATTGTTTGCCATACAGCCTCTCCAGTTCTTGCAATCCTATTCCCGGTCTCAGGGTATCTGTTGCCTATTCAAAAACCTACTCTTTGGATCTACTTCTTGGATGTGAGGCTTGGTTTTGAGTTGCAGTTGACTCTTCCCAGAGAAGGGAAGAAGCAAGTCCCTGGGTCATGGAAACCTACTGTGAAGGTCCATATGTACCTCTGCTCAATATGGAATTGCACTGTGATGATTAAAACCAATCCATATTTTTTTCATTATACTCCTTTCCCAGAGGAGAAATAAATTATTCTTTCATAAAAATTATCTAGGTTTTTTTTAAAATCTAAACTGACTTTCTTTAGGGTACAATTAGTCTGGAAAGTCATGTATATTGTGTCTTCACATAGGGAGCTATATAGGTCTTTTGAGGACAAACATGAAAGACTTCATGAGAAAACATGAGCTAAAGATATAAGCATATTTTAAATACAACGCTAATTTTTCCAGAGCTATGCAGACATAAAATCATTACTTTGCTGAATAGATGGTTATGGGATCTGTTGACATATTGTTACTACTAACTCTCAGCGGTACAGAAGTTCCTTGAGAAGCAAAACTAATGAGAACTGGTTGGTTTCCTATCAATCAGGATTCCGCAGACACTCTGTCTACTACTGGATATGCTCGAGGCACAGATTTGCCTCCGCTTTCAGGACATTCATAACATCACTCGCCTCTGCTGATCTCCGCTGCCCAGTAACACGTTTATGTTGCTGCCTTTATGTCAACGTGGACATGAACAATATATCTCCTCCACTTACTTCCATGAGTCATGCAGTTTTGTAGGCTCAGAAGAATTAATTATCTTTAGAATTTCTGTCAAATTTGGTTAAAAACAGTGAAAGCACTGAGAAAAGTAAAAGGAGTTGTGTGCAGATATGCAGACAAGCATAGAGCGTGATCTCTTAAGCCGTGTTTCCTGAGAAAAAACAAGCTAAAAAAGGAGTATGGCAGTAGTTTTTTCAAAGCTCGTTCAAATAAGGAGATACACTGTATATCCTGTTCAGCATGCCTTTTTTAAACTATTGGAATGCAGTTGCATTCATAAACAGCTATAAATACATCCCATAGAAACAACATATAGTTGCTGTTTCTCCTTGCTCCCAGCCAAACCTCATCTCTCTGAATCTAAGACAAGAGCCTATTTTGGAAACTGAACTTCTGCAATATATGTATTTCTGCTATTTGGAAAAGGACGAGGTTTTTTGAGAAACAAACCACCATAAAATGCCCTTGTATCATTAGTTGTACGGTTTTCCTTCACAGCCAAACAGAGCAGTAATTTTAACTTTGCAGACATTAGGATGCAGAACCTATCCCCCATATAAAAAACTTGTCAAAAAGGTGCTTTTTTTGTCACCTTAAAATAAAGCAAATTCAACATCTGATACCTAATTTGTAAATACACCTCATAGACAAATGAGAGCAGCTTGCCTTCATAGTGTTTGTATCTTGGAAAAGTTGATCCATGCCTCTGGCATGTCAAAAATACTTTTCTACAACATCAGGGAAGGCTTCAGGAATCGGAGTATGTGACAAGCACAGCACAAACTCATAAGGGTGCTCAATCCACATTCTCAAGAGACTATTGATTTGAGAGGACTTTTGTGCCTAAGTGGCAAGTTTTTGCTGTTGCAAGGGAAGAGGCAGGCTTAGCAACACGACTCTATATTTTCCATACAAGCAGCAACAGCAGTCCAGGATCTGCTCCAGAGGCACAACTCATTAGTATAACGCCTGCAGTATGGAGCAATGGCTTTCAGCTTTTAGCTCACACAGAAGCTCAGAGCACGCGATGACGCCAAGTACTTGTAAAATCACTTAGCTCTTTTCCAGCCTTCCCTGATCTCCAATTCCAAGTTTGGAAGGCTGATGTTTAATTGAATTTATTAAGTTTAGCTACATACATTTGAGGGAGGGACAACCAAACTGTATTCACAGCTCCTGCAAGCACTTAGATGTGCTTGCAAGACCACAGGCTACAACTATCACTCGTAAGGAAAATAAGCCATGGGCAATGCCTGCCCAACAGCCTTAGGCAGGGAGAGGAACCCTTCATCACTAATTGTGAGAAACCCAGTTTAAGAATACAAGTGGTACAACCCTGCTGACAAACCCCCTGACTTCCCGCACTTCCACAACTGGCAAGAGAAGCTGAAAATCCATCTGAAATGTGAAGACAGCACAGCTCTTCCCACAAGGACATTCCTATGACTAAAAAGCCTTGATCAGAGCTTCTGAGCAAGGCCAGTCTTCTATATAGCAGAGCATTTGGTTTTAAGGCAATTTGTGTTGGATCAAATCCATAAGCAAAGTGCTGAGCTATGGTAAAATCATTCCACACAAGTTCTAAAAGGAAAAAAAAAAAGATTGAAAACTGAAGGGGCATCTCATTTCTAGCATACTTTATGCTGGATTAGGTATTGTCTTTCCTCCCACAGCTGGCACAATCCCAACATAAATTCCACTCTGTGTTCTGCTTAATTTGACACTTGATCCAGATCGTATTTGTGCTGCTTAGTGACTTGGTATTAATGAATAAGAATCAGATTTAGAGACATCTTTTCCATCCTAAGGTCAATCAGGGTAATAATGATAACTTAGTCTTTTATTCCTGCATTACAGAGATAATTTCTGCTAAAACAATGCAGATCTACAAATTTAAAAATGCTTAACAGCCATAGTTCATCCTTCTTCTAGTAATCTTCAGATATTATTGAATTCCACAAATTACAGAAACCATAGCATCAGAACCGTGTTTTATAAGCTATTTTCTCCTTAGTTCTTCTCTTCATATAGTGGGGATACCCAAGCAAACACGATCGAGGGAAAATAACAGCTCTATAAAAATAATGACTGTAACCAGGTTCAGAGTGCTTGTTCATTAATATGCCACTGATAACTTGCAGCAATGCTGTGTGGAAAAGGCTTATGCTCATTTTCCTCTAACAAGGTCTCCTGTCACTGCTACCCTCTCCTCTGGGAGTTGTGCACGTGTGCTTAGACTGGCAGGTTACTCTTCCCTAGTCAGGGTCATTCCCAGAAATTCATGCATCCCAAATGAAGGGTAACTTGTTCCAGCTCGTTGCCTACTCTTCAGATCTATCCTTGGCCTAGCTCTACACTGGGTGGTGCCTTCCCCTGCAACCATTTCCTCTGTCAACAAATCCCAGACTTGCAGAATCACAAGACAAGAGGAATTACCCCTTTGAGACACACAATAGGTCAGGAGTTTCATACATACATACATATCTATTCCTATGCAAGAGTTGAATCAAATGTTTTTATCAAAGCAGTTTGATCAAATACAAATATTTCAAAATTAGGCATTTATTCTTTAACAAGGCAAGAACATCATCACTAGGTTCGAAGTTCTCACCTTGGCTACTTTAGAAGTGACTTCTACTCAATAGGCTTGATCTGTCATTAATGCATCAAATTCATATATGGTAACAAACACAGGACTGAACCGTATTTTTATAGTCTTAGATCTCAACTCGTAAGGTGGACTTGGATGTAAGTTATTAATCCAGTGATTTGCGAGAGCTAGCAATCATCTGTAACCTTTTCACTATAGCAACTAGAAGATTTATATAACCAAGAGTAGTACATCAACTCTGATGGGTTTATTATTGTATTGAGCTATTCATGAAGATAGTTTCTCAGAGATCTAGACTTGTTCTATTTTTGTTTAGAGTTGATTTCAGATATGGTAAGGCAGAAATAAGCAACATTTACAGTTTGTCTTCATGGCAGATAAATAATTGAAATATTCATTTCTCGTGTGCCATCTCCATATCTGTAAAGAAGAATATTAATAGCAGCTTATACCAAAGCCAAAAGAGCTGAACACAGCACAGATAAACACACTGTGCTTACTAAACCAACGAGCCACAACAACCACAACCAACTTACTTACACATGTCTCCAAGATGGTCACTGAACTTATTTATTGCTGTAAATCCCTGCCATTGTAGTCAGATTTTTGTGATGAGATGGTCAATTAACAAGTTGATACCCAGTGAGTATAGCACAGGGTGAGGTTATTTATTTATATGAGCAGAGATACAATGATGTACTTAAACGTGCACATAAAATAAACACACACAAAAAACCCCAAACCCCCTGCCAACTTATTCTATTTGCTTTCTTCCAAAAATATTTGGTCAATTTTGGCAATTTTCTCAGCTACTGTATAGCACTGCCTCCAAAGAGGCAGAGTTTTCAGCACAGAACTGGCTGAGTTTTCATGCACTGATGCTCTAGTGCAGGCATCTGAGGATTATGGTAAGAACTTCAGTTGTGCTCCCATCACTTCAACACAGTTTGAGGAACAGGATTCTATTTTGACAGGCAGTCCCACCATGAAACTTCAGAATGAAATAATGAAGTTGACTGCAAAGTACCCAGAGCAATTCAGCCAGCTCCCTTGATCCTATATTTCCTGAAAGAAGATGCATCAGATAGTAAGAAAGAGCTGAATTGCTGGACAGTGAATTTCTCAGCCTTCCTGTGGATCCCAGAACAGCAGTGTTCATGGTCTCCACTCCACAATACATGGTAGTGATAGAAGCTGGCAGAAAACCTTGGGACTATTTTACTCCTTGGGACCAAACTACTTACCAACGGGAAGCGCTACAAGCACCAAAAGGCTATTCAGACATACTGAAAAGCAAGTAAAGCTACATGAGGAAGACTAATTAGGTGCTGGTTTACCTAGTGTTCATTATTTCTCTTAACTCCTATCTTCAGTTTCCTCTCCACATTGTGGTTAAAAAACTTTATGTAAAAAGACACTGCACACAAGAGAATTGCCCTCAGGCGGCTGGTTTATTTCAGAAATAATGTACCTAAACCATACGTTGAGCTACAGTCCTGTAAGGCAGCAGCAGCCAAACTTCTACTGAAGGCTAACACATGACACAAAAACCTCATTAAACCATCACATAAACTCATCAGATTTCCAGCCATTACTTACCACTGAACAAAGGTAAATAACACCTTTTATTCAATGCACTACTTGCATTGTAACAGGAAATAATGCCTCTTCATTCTGGGTGCACTGTCCGTATTAAACATCCAAGATACATGTACGTACAAATGAATATATAAGAACAAAAGGATGTAAACGTGCCCTCCAATGACACATTAAGACTGGAGAAACTCCTCACTTAGAAGGCCGGAGGGGCATCTGAGTGTTTCTAACCTCACAGCGTCCATAACACGCAGTGCTGATTTTCACTGACACGCATCATATTCCTAATTTTAAAGTGCTGTACACACTCATATGTCACCAATCCATTCCAGATGTTTTCTCAGCTAATGCAGCTAAGTGCCAGAGAGAGGTGTGTGTCTTTTGACACCATACCAAAGATGTATGTGCAGTGTGGCATGGCTTCATGGTGCTCCTTACTGGTAGCATATCATCAGCCATGATGATGATGATGATGCAGAAAAAAACCCAAACACAACAATGGGCACATCAGCATAGATATGACATCTTCTAAGAGAGAACTGTAGTAATGAGTGCCTGGGGTTCTACTCCAAGAACAGTTTGCTTCTGGATCCCTTCCTCTTCTCCATACTCTTTTCAGGTTTACAGGATATTATAATAATGTTTAAGAACTGCAGGCAAAGAGAAAGAGGCTTCTGTTTCAAGCACTGAACAGCCTCAGAACTAAAACTGCCCCAAGCAGTTTATCCACACCAATCTTCCCATCATTTTCAGAACAAATAGAAAAATCCTTCTCTACAGACCTGGCAGACACGGCCCTCTTCCCTTAAACTCCCTGTGCTTCAGCCTCAACTCCTTCCCTTGTTCCCTCTGTTCATTCTCACCAAGCAGTCCTATGCTTTGAGCCGGCATCTCTTTGGCAGTGTTGGACACAGGAGCCAGACTGAAAGAAAGCCACCCATAAGGAAACAGCTATCCAGTTCATGAATACCAGCATAGCTCTGCCCTCAGATTTCCCATGTACAAATAAAGCCCTCTCTGACAGTATTCCTGATTGACTTCAGTTGATGGAGAATTCCCCTGATGCCAAAAGAGAATGTCTCCCCAGATTTCCTAGGGAACCACATTTACCTTCAAAAACACAAAGCTTATTAAGGATTTCAAATCCTGGAAAACTAAAGAGTTCTCATGATATTTAATGAGGGAGTCAAACAGAATAGTAGCCCCAAGGAGTACAGGTCTCAGAAAATGGACTAGAACCAGGCCTTCAAACTTGCAACAGAGCAGAAATTCCCAGAAGGCTCTTCTGCCGGTAAAAGGATTCTGCACACTTAGAATTAATATAAAACTTAATTAGAATCTCTGTGAAAAAAAAAGCAAAACAAAACATTTGGAGACAATCATAAAAAGGAGGCAGTTATAACAATTATTTATCATCTCTATTTTGGAAGAGAAATCAGAGGCCTCATTCTTGGAGGCATTCAACAAATGTAACAAGCAGTCAGGTCCTGCTGGCCAGCACAGAGAGACTCTGAAGGGTTTGCACCTGCTCTGATCACCTCCACTCAGCCAGCATTATTGACGTATAACCAGCTGAGTTATTCCACAACATAACTGTAATTTCAGGATCTCGACCTATTGCCTCACTTGTGGGCCACTCTTCCTCACCACAATCCCCATGTCATTGGGAAATCAGACTCCTTCCCATACAGCACGTTGCTTCTGTGTTGCCTTGTGGCCTCAGGACGACGCCACCAGCCTGGCAACTGATGTCCTGATGCTGTGCAAATTTCAGCTGATACGTCATGGAGCATAGGAGGCTGGTTATCAGTGCGCCAAAATCCTGCTTCATGTGCATTGGAAAAATATCCTATAGACAATGCTCTTGGGAGCCATCTACTGGCATTTAGGAATTAACCATTTGCATGTCCACAGAGAAATTAAAGAGCCGCTTGTAATTCCACCACCTCAGGGTGCCTCCTAAACTCCTGAAGTCATCACTGGAATCTTTTGAGGGATCACCTGCAAGCTGGTTATTTAACCATAGCTAAGCATTATAGCCCTATTTATTAGTTATTCCTAGCACCACAGTGTGCTACCTAAACATGACCATTTTTCCTAACATGCTTGGATCCCAAAAGATGGAAAGCACTGTAGAAGCCATGTTATTTTGATGCTAAATGCAAAGCCCTAGTAGGCAAACTTGGGACAAATAGGAGGAAATTGCAGGCCACACAGCAAACTCAAACACCATCATTTGAAGGCTCAATTCCACAACTGGAAACACTAGGTAAAGAAGCCAAATAAATTCCTAGGAACTAGGTGGGAAGAGGGTAGCTTCTAGTTGCTTCAAGTGGAACATCACCGCTGGGACAAGACCATGAGAAGCATGTGGACAAGTACTCAGCGAAGAGCTGGGCTTCCTCCACCACAGCACGACAGTGTGAATACAGCCCCTTGGGCTACTGCAGATACATTGCAGGTGTCAAATTGGGAGAGAGCAGATGCTGATTATGCTACATCTCATGCTTGGATGGTTTAAATTGCTTCCCTACTAAGTGCAGGTCCAAAGGCAAGGAAAGACTCCCAGCAGTATTGTTGTAAGGGCTGAGGGTAATTAGAGGGGAAAAAAGTACATGTTCAGAAAAAGGGGTTACCTTTCCAGAAGAGAATTTTCTGGCACAGGGATGCACTCACAATACACATCCTTTCCCAAGCCTGAGGGCATGACCCAGTTACATTTATGTTATACAGAGGACAGACCTGCCAGCAAGCATCATTCACCCAAAATGCAGGCAAGAGTGTGGCCAGCACATGCAGGTTCTCTGCCCTCAGTGCCCAGGACTTCAGGTAGAGGTAGAACATGTGCTTCAAATGGGAGCCCTGCCACCTACCAGTTCATGCACTGTGTGGTTAACCAGCAGATTAAGAAAAAAGTCTGGGGCAGTCTCCCAGGACACAGAGTACAGCCAGACCAGAAGTGATTCAGAAATAACAATGTCTTCCAGGAAGGTCTCAAAACTAGTGCCTGGGGACTAACAACAAAGTACCAGGAAACCAGCAAAGAGGAAGTGATTCATGTTTATCCTATTAGATTTTGCATGGCAGAAGGTTTCCAGGGCATTCCAAGAGCCTAGCAGACACAACACAAGTGGGTACCAAAGTAGAAAAAGAGATAATCCCATATTTATCCTGCGGGGATATTGTGCTGTAAATGCATAAACCAAAGAATAGAGGTGAGAGGCCATGAAGTAATGTCATTGCAACACACATGTGCAATATTTATTAACCAAAAGGACAAAGATGTGAAATTTGTTTACATATACACAGATTAAAAGGATCTCACTTATCACACCACCTGCTAGTTACAAAGGAGAAGATGACAGCTTAAATATATATATATATATCCAATTCCCATTGTGTTTTGTACTTGGGTTTAGATTTAAAGCTATGTCGTTTTAAAATTAAAAGTAGACCCGAAAAAGCCCTGCCCATATATCATCTCTACATCAATGCTCAGTTTTCAGTCAGCCATCACTAAGGCACCAACTCTGCATTAAGACCTAAAATGCTGCCAATTTTCTGTGTCCTTTGTCAAGGTCCAGTTAATTTCTTGGTGTGAAGTGGTGCTGTTTCTCAGTCCAGTAGCAGTAATGCTCCACGTATTTGGGTTCTTTCCCCCCTCCTCTCTCCTCATGTCGTTTTCTGTGCCAACTTGTCTTAGTGAGGCTGCCTGGCATACTTTCCATTCCTTTTAATGGTTTAAAAGAAAACATTTTTCATCAAATGAAAGCACTTTGAACATAAACTATAATGAAGAAGAGAAAAAATTTTTTTTCTCCTTTTGAATGTCAGTTTTGTAGGGCACTAAACTAGTTTTTTTAGGTGCTTAATATTGCTAAATTTAGAAAGTCAAGTAATAGCAGTTCTACATGGGCCAAAGGATGATCTAAGGATGAGGAAAGCAATATATCTTTTTAATAATTGGAAGAGTTGGGAATGTTCCCACAGTGAGAACAGACTTAGCAAATTTCTCTGCAAGCAGGACACTTAGATGCATGGAATATTTCAGCTACAGTAGTAATCCTGCAATGTTCTGTGCTGGGAGCGGAGGTCAGCCTTAAGGGAATTATATTAGACATACAGTCAGACAAGGCAGGCACCTCAGGGAATAGCTCCTTGCATGAATACAAACACACCACCTGCATGCATGTCATTTCTTCCAAGATGCCACAGCTACCCCTTCTCTTCTCTCTACTAGCTTTTTTGAAAACCAGAATTTGATGCCATGCTATTTTGAAATATCCAGAGTTTTCCTTTATGTGCAAATGTCATTCCACGTGCAATTAAACATGGAGCAGACAGGACAATCACTTTCAAAACAATTCACAGTGGTGCAGCCAGACTGTTAATGCACAGGTCTGCACTTAGGACTGTGTTGTCTAGCCCTGTCACATTGGGAACTGCATGTCAGATATTCTCAAAGAATATAGAATTCTTTAGATTCATGAGAGAGAGAGGGCATTTCCTCTGACAGGTGATTTGATGTCAAAGCCTGATTTACTGTTTCTTACCACAAACCACAGAGAGACCCCCCCACCACCAAGTGTGATCACCCATCTTGGATGACTCAAGTTCAACACTGGAAGTCCCTCCCCTACCCAGCAGCAAGTGATTCACCCACAGAGCTCTGAACAGACCAGCTCAGGACTCAAGATGGAAAATTCTCTGTGCAGGGCCCAGCTGCTTTGGTACAACAACCACAGCTTTTTAAAATCCACAGACGCAACCTGCTGCAACTTTTTGGAGAGTCCAGCCAAAGCTGTAAGTCTCCACCCTCAAGACACGTGCAAGGCCAGCTGAATTCCTGAGGGAGAGAAACACCATGGCCAAGTCCAGACGGGAGCATGTTCTGGGTTTTTTTCCATTCACAGCAGAGTGGCAACATATTTGAAAAAGCAGCTTGAACCACAAGTTGTTCGGGGATCCAGGAAGTACTACACACACATACCTCGCTTTGGTTCCCCTCCCAACACAAGCTCTTATATTATGAAATCTAACCACAATTACTCTTTTATAAAATACTGCAGTGTCAAGATCCTGCTGAGTCCCAAGTCTGAAATTTTAAAAAAAGAACATTTATAACTAGTCTTGCTCATTTGGAGCTCAACCACAGAGACCTGATTTACAGCAACCAGAGAGTTGATACAGCTAGAATAATTCCAGACTGATGAAGGACCTCAGCTGCAAATTACTACTGTTTTGTCCACTCTGTCTTAAAAACTACTAGTTTCCAAAAATGTAGCTCTTACAGAGACGGTTTAGGTGAGGGATTTCTTGTTCTTACATATATTCTTAGAATGATTTAATACACATGAACAAACTGAGCTTGGTTTTCAAACCATAACCCAACAAGTTACCTTTTTTTTTTTCCTGGTGGCACTGGACAGAGAACACTAGAAATTTAACAACAGTTCATTGACTGTATACTTCCAATATTTTTTATTATTTTTTGTTTACGTTACAATACGTTTGTTGTCTATATTACAAAAACAATGAGGAGAACAGCAGAAGTTGGAGCCTGGACACTTGCAGCCTATTGACTGTGTGCAGACATGCTTGTCTTACCTTGGGTGAGGTACCCTATTGCCCCTCACGCAAGCTACTTCTATAATACATGCACTAGATACCTGTTTCAGAGGATGTTGTGATTAAGGTCTCCAAGTGCTTTGAGATCCTGCAGCGGATGGTAATGTACCAAGTATAAAGTATTTACTAACTGGGAACCAGAAACAGAAGGGCAAACCAGTTGCAAGGGCTGCACAGATTTTTTTTGAGAGAGGACAAGCAGGAAATACAAAAAGAGAGCTTGGGGTTACCAAGCTCAGTGCTGCTTGTTTATCTGTACCCCTGAACATCTAAGCCAGGAGTTTCAGTTCAAGGCTGAGATCCAGTTTGCCTCCAAACTGCGATGAGGTACAGCTGCTCCTCGGGCCAAGAAATCCAAAGGAGGATTCTTGCCAGGGATCTTGGGGTTTTATGAGGCACTGAGTGGTGACAGCATCTCTGGGCTCTGGAAACACATGGAAACCTGCAGGCACGTGACTGCACTGAACAAAAGAAAGATGGTTTCACTTCTGAACTCCTCGAGCCTCCAGACAAAAGGCTCTGCAAATGTTCCAGCAAGATATCCCGGACCAAACGCGTTCAATTCACTGGAACAGACAGTAACATTTTAAGTTACTTTCACAGAATGTACCTAATTATGTCATCACAAACTATAAAGGCTGTAAGAACACATGCTAGAGCCAATATCTTGACATCATGCACACATGCTTAATGTCTTACTAAATCTTACAAGAGCGAGAATAACATCTTTGTTTAACAACAAAGAAGCAGTGCTGGGTTTACTTGTCTTAATCACCTTATGTATAAGATTATTTTTTTCTAGAAATCCCTGCTCATATGAATGAATTTTGCTGCAATGTCACTACAGCAGTGCTGTCTTCCACTTGCTGTTTAATTTTCCTTCTTCTGGAAAAAGATTCTCAATGTGCTTCACAGACACTAGCTCAGGTATAATTTCTGTTTTCTTTTTTCTAATTATTCCTGTAAAAATAAGACTACAATTAAATGAAATAGCGTAATATACCCAAAATAACTACAGTAGTAACAACTAGCCAATACTTTCAGCTGCTTCTGTGAGGAGTTAAGCAAGCAAAGCCATTAAGCAGGAACAATCTGAATGTTAGGAAATGTCTGCGGAAATCAAATTTGGGACTTGAAATTTTAAGTATCTGCACCCAAATCCTAATTCCAAGGACTGGTTTAATGCAATCAAAATAACCAACACAGGTCAAATTTTTTATCCCATGCAGTCATAACAAGCTGCTTGAGAACAATCTACAGATCAAAACAATTTCAAAGATGAAAAAATTCCTGAAAACCCTACACTGTTCAGAAATCATTTAAATACATGAAAATTATGCTTAAGAGCATCAAATACACTATATTTTAAACTACCTTTGAAATAACCACATATGTTAAAAATACTAAAAAGTTCTATAAAATACTTGAAAAATATGAGCACGAGAAATATAGTCAATATAAGCAATGTTCCAATATGCACATTCACCTTCTACATTAACATCTCTGTGCCTTACCAGACCTCTAATTCTTCGTTGGAAGCATTCATTCATTTCCATATTTTTACATATCTAGCTTTTAGACAAACTCCAGATATTCAGTCCTTAGTTTAAGTGATAATATCTACTGGGTATATGGCTGAAACAGCAAAAAAAAAAATTAATTACCAGGGCAAACCCTTAGTATTTAAACCCATCATCCCTGCAAAGTTCCCCATATTTATCAGCATCATGACTAATGGATGGGTGGTACAAATAGAGGGAACCAGAGGTAAATCCCCCACTTAGATATGTTCCTCGGGAACTACAAAGTAATAAATAAGGTAGTGGTGTGAAGAAACACTTGGAGAGCAGTGCTTCAGTGCCACATCTGGAAAACGATCCTGAGAAATGAAGAAGAATGTTCAAGAGGAATATTTATGGCAAATGTGAGCTAAAGCCAAAACACAAGATATGCCTCTGAGTACAGGCCCCCAAAAGAAAGAACAAATTTTCGGCCTCCAACCTGTCTTGGCTCACCAAGCTATCACTTGAGACATGCTGTAAAGAGGCACGTCTCTGTCGCAGACTTCTGTAAGGCATGTAAAGCAAAAAGATAAAGCCTCGCGTCTGAGGCACAGGCCTGCACAATGAGACATGCCCCAAGGGCAGCAGCAACACCAAAATTGTCTCTTCTTGAATCCCCAGCTGTCCAGCCTCCAGGCACTCACCTCTGCAACCTTTAGGCACACCAACAAATGGAAGGTGACAGCTACACTCCTCCTATACATTCCCTTCCTTTAACACTGGGAGCACAGGCAGGAGGGTTGGGCCGAAGCAGCAGGCACTCTGGATGAACACTGCCATTCTCTAGGGTCTCACAATGTCAAGTTTACCCTGTCTGTGGCTATGCACTTCCTGAGATTCCTCTCTGCTTCCTAACTTGCTCGATTTGCCCCCACTCTTCACTGCCCGTTCCGCCTGGCAGTCAGGTTTCAGGCTTTTATCCTTTTTTTACGTACCTGCTTGACACAGTGTACTGACCTCAGCCCAGCCAACAACTCTGCCTTGGCCAGGAAGCTCAGAAGAGAAGTCTCCACACCAATTATTTTGTCAGCTTTCTTAACCGCTCAAGCCATGAGTTCTGACGACCTTCTGGCGAAACACATCCTTCCTCCTATTCCTTTTTCACCCTCTAGATTCGAGATCATGGTAACACAGGTATGTTGGAAAGCACATTATGCCCCTAGCAGGTTCTCAAGGAAGCTTGACAGCAGCAAGTTCCCAATTTCCTTGGTTATGCTCAGATGAATCTGCATACTAATTGAAGAAGAATCAATTACAAATTTCTATTTATCCTGCTTAACCTCACAGGACAGATCATGAAAAGGTGGGTTTTGGGAGCCTTCAATTTTTAATTTGAAGCCTTAAACAAAAAAATCTATTCTGAACTGGCTTAACATACCAGAAGATTTAATATATCACAAACTAAAGAAGTGCACATGCATTGTTTTTGTTGCAAATAATTAAATATTACTCTGGTTATAATTACTACTTCTAATCCGTCAAAGGCTTAATTCAGTTTTTATATGTCTTAGTCTGAACCTAATTTAACCAAGATACTTTGAACAGGAACACACCATCACAACCAAGGGTCCAGCTCTCTTCCTGTTCTATCGCTGGTGGTATTCCACGCAAGTACTTGAGGGAGTCTCCTTCTGCCTCACTTAGCAAGAGTGGTCAAATATGTCATAGCTGTGCATATATTTTCAGAATTTCAGCAGAGAAAAGAAAACACTAGATACCAGTCCTTACACCTTGAAATAACATACTTACCAGTTACAGTGTTCTGTCTGAACTACAGTGTTATCCAGAGAACTCTGATGCTGTACACAAGGCTCATGAAATTGGCCGGCAATTTTAGCATCATAAATTACAACAGAACATATCTGCTTAAGTATTCAATCAAGCAGGAACTTTTAAAATTTATTATATAATCCGAAGTGTGGTTGTAAATGCATAAAGCTAGCAAATGGAATTTATATAATTTTCTCTCATAACAGAGATTGTGGCCTTTTGGCTAGACTGCACAGGAAAGAGCAGGAAAGAGATCCTTGTGGATAAATGAGTTCTGAAACTGGAATAGTGACAGCCAGGTCTCACCGAAACACACCTGCACTAGACAGGCCAATTCATGCAAGAGAAAGGCCTAAGGAGTTGTTGCTCTTACTCTCAGCTGACTGCATCACCTCACTGGAGGTGTTCTGGGCATCATGTCTCATCAGTATGACCTGGATCCAGCAAATGAGGCCCTTGGCAGAGTTCTCATAGACACTTCTGGACAAGAGGATGAAAGAGGTTTTCAGAAAGCTACAGCCTGTGAAATCTGAAATGAATGTGAAAGTGGGGATGGCACTGGACAATAGCAACAGGGACAAAAGATGACTCATGCATTAGAGTCCAACTGTCCAATTAGGAAACTATTTGTACCCTTTTATTGGCTAACATCCCTCCACCATCTACATGGAGAACTAGAAAATGTGCACAAAATGTGCTCTAGCTAGAATCCTCCTAGCCTTGTTTGCATATGAAAGAAAATCAGCTCTTGATTTCCTGCTTCAGAAGGAGTTCAACTGGACTGAAGAAACTGCCCACTTGGGACTAATCTTTCAAGGACTAATTCCAGCATCATTTTGTGAGTGGGATACTCCCCTTCCTTCCAGCAATGCTGTTAGCTGGGAGGCCTGGGTCCATTAATGCATGTGCACAAAAGAAAAATGTTTCCATTATGCGCCATTTTTACTAGAATAAGCATCTTCTAGGAAAAAAAGGCTGAAATAAAGGCAAAATAGCTTTTCATGTGAGGAACAGAACAAAGTCATTAGCTATCCCAGAGGGTGCATTTGTGTGCTGTCCCACAGGGTTTAAAACTCCTGACCTGTAAAAGGAGGGAAATCTGGATTCCCTTCTCATTCCTGTCATCTTTATCTGCTCTCTCTACATAAGTAGGTATGCTTGCAAAGAGCCACTTTAAAGGAAATACGCTTAGATCTCAACGGATGTCCCTTTTGGCACTACAGATATATTTTAATGTATAGTAGCACACACTGCAGCAAAATTTTAAAAAAAAATTAAAAAAATAAATAAAAACCTTGCTCAAGTTCCCCAAGCCTTTGCTGTGAGTCAGAGGAGATTAAGGAATTACAATAAAGAGAAGGTTTTCTTTGAAGTTTTTTATCTGAGTGTCGCTTAACTATGTGACTGTCATGGACACCTAGCCACACACCTCAGTGGACAAAAGGCAAAGAAAGGAGCACGACATTTGCAGTTGTGGTGTAGCAGAACAAGCTGCAGCCTAAATCATCTTCCTGATCTTGCAGGCAGGTAGAACTCTTGCATATACATTTAAATACTGCAACATCCTTATTTGCTCATTCACAAGGACAGAAGAGGAAGAAAAAGTAAGTGTCTTCTGTCTTTACAGAAAAAGCTTTGTCCAAAGTCTGCTTCTTAGCACAAATCACAGCATTTCACTTGCTGAACACTTTCAAACCCCAAAGCCTCCTTCATTAAATGGAGGAATGCAGCAACTTATACCAGGCAGAATAAAGTTGCAATCTGTACTGATAAAGCCTCCGTAATTCATGCTGCTTAAATCATTGGGTATGTAGGATCCGGCAAGTCAACGAGCCTTGCTCAAATTACAGAATGTCATTAATTCTGCCTTTTATGGGTCTTTGTCTACCTAGTTTGAGGACATTTGGCCCATGTTCACAGTTCAGCAGCTATAAGAACAACCTCCCAAAGAACCAAATATTTAACTGATTAAAAGCACAAAATCTGTCTGGTAAGCCTATGTTTTTGTGATATTTTTAGTACTTCCACAATGAATCCTAGCTCAGAAGAAGATCATCAGAAACAAACAAGACATGACGAAATAGGACTTGGAGCTCATGTGCATGTATGAAATCCTGAAGAACATGGTTTGTTTCTTTTAAAGTCAGCAGGCCATAACAGGCACAGCCCTACTAGCAGCTCCACTTCTAGACTACTCAGAATGTAGTGCTAGTCTCCAGCATTTCCTTTCCCCGTGTGTGTTCAGTTTCCCATCTATAAACTGGGAAAGGGAAGATGGAAATCTTTGACTTGGACCAAAGACATAAGAACCAGGCACCACTGACTTAAGTCTGTTTGCTTTCAAAATCCGCGCATTCTCTTGTTAAGCTCTTTAGGTCACAGCTACTGACCTTTATTTTATGTACAGCAAGGCTATTCCAAGCAAAGCAACAGTTCTGTATGATGCTCTTTTACTAACAGGGCTGGACAGAAAAATGCCTGAGGTAACAACACTAGATGTTATTCAGGCATGGAGAACAAGTGCCTTTCCAGGGTTTCCCTCAAGAATTAGCCTCTGGAGCACTCATGCACCTGGCTTTGCCAGGGAGGTGTGGTACTGTGGGTGTTTTTCATGCCTGAAAGATGAGTCATAACTTCAGCCCACAAAAGCAAACTTCATGAAAGGTGAGATTTTTCTTTTCCTTGCCACCCTTCAACATATTTCTGTGAAGATGCCCAGTTACTGGATCAAATACAGCCAGGGAGCATCTGCTGTTGCTGTCCAAGTATCAAGCGGACCTCACGCCAACACACACTTTACTTACAGGCACTTCTCCTTAATAGTGCTGGATAATGCTTTGTAAATAAATAAATGTACCAAAAACACTTAGTCCTCGTGGTGAGTAAGACTAGAGGAAGCCACTGGAGACATAAACACTGGCACATGGAATCTTACTTGGGATCCATCTGTTCTAACATCCTGCCTCTGGCCTGAGCCATGTACCAAGTGTCTTAGAAAAAGAAACAAGAAAACCTGTTAGAGGTAAGGTTTCAGATATGCCACTCCTTAAAAGGTTTTTTTGTTTTTGTTTTTTGTTTGGTTTTTTTGGTTGTTGGTGGTGGTTTGTTAGGGATTTTTTTGTGGTGATCACTAGATGTTAAACCCTAAAGCTTGAGGTAGTATTTCCACCTTACATATTAGCATTAACAGCTATAATTCTGGATATTCTGGTTATTTATATAAAACCGTTCAATCCCTTGCTTAATCCTGCTAAACCCTCTGGCCCCAGCAGCGCCTTATGGCAACCATTTTCACAGTGAAATCACATCCATAGTCAGGGACTCCAGAGCTTGCAGGCTTGCTGCCATGGAGCTGGTTCACACAGCAGCTCTGCGCGCCTGAGGAGGCTCAGCACTAGCTGGGACTCTGCCAACAGGACACAACGAAATACCAAGGGCAATGCCATTCCACCAGTCCTGCTAGGAAGCAAGGTGCAAAAACCAAGGCAGAGGTCAGCTTCTGGCCCCCAAATTGACTCAGAGTAATTCTGCTGCCTGCATCAGATGCCTCCATCAGTATAGTCCTGTCCCCATTCCTGGCACTTAGAGTAGAACCCAAAGGTCTGTGACATCTCTCAACACTCACAGATGATCCAGGACTTCCGGGTTCCAAAATCCTCTTTAGTTAGGATGGTTGGCAAGCAGCCTATACCTGAGAAATAGAGCTACTGCTGAAGCAGTAAGCTTACAGCTTGGGCTCTAAGGCTTTATTTAAAAGTCAAATCAAAATAGACGAAGAGAAAAGTATATCATTTTTGACTTACCACAGAAAACTTAATCTTTATTTTTTTTCTCTCCCTCTCTTTTAAATGGAGCCAAGGCTTTAACTTCTTTTCAAAATCAATTTGCACCTGTGCCAAACATACATTTGGAATTCATGCAGTCATTCCTGTAGTCACTGCAGGACCACTGAAAGGTGCTCACAGCTTGCCCTAAAGAAGTACAACTACGGCCAGGATTTTCTGCATGGACTTTGGGAGGCTTTCTATCAAAACAGGAGGTCGAAATGGGAAACTGGGGACCATAGATGTGATGTGACACACACCAAGGTTTATCCTCATGGTTTGTTATCACTACTGCCCACTGCTCAGAGACAATTAAAAGCAGCGAGTTGGCTTTGATGCACTGCTTAAAAACTTGCCGCAGAGAGCCTGATGCACTGCATAGACGCACCTCTGCTGAAAAAGTCAGAATTGCTTTGCATTTGAATCTTCCCAGGTGGACTACTGCAGAGCTCTATAACCACATGCCACTACCATTTATAAAAAGACTCCCCACCTGGACAGCTTGTGAGAGGTTCTATATTCTGTCAGTGTGCTGGCTGCACTAACATTACAAAAGAAAGTAAACCAAGCATAGATCACCATTACTTATGACAGCTTAGGAGCTGTCAGGCCTTTGCACACTGCCAGAGTCTCACTTGTAATCTGCAGAGGCTGCCTATTAAAAGTAGTCCATGAACAAATTCACGTTGTAGATGATTCTCTCAATATATTTTAAAAAAAACAAAAAAAAACAAACAAAAAACCAACAAACAACCAAAAAAAACCAACAAACCACTTGCCTTCCTCAAGGAGACATTCTGTATGAATTGAAGAGAGAAACAAAAGTAATACTTTTGGCAAATATTTTGTGACATGGCATATTTAGAAACTCATCAGTGAAATATCTGAGGTGAGTCTCCCAGACAGAATTAAGACACCTCGGACTATGCCAGCATAAGTATTTCTGGTGGTTTTGGTGCTCTGCAAGGTCCCAGAGAAAGCTGAAAATTTATAAATCTTGATGAACAGAATGAAGGTTTTAAAAAAGGATATAAAGCCACTCTGGATCATTTTTGAAAGTCTTGTGACATTTAGACCAACTTCAAGATATCTTGAAAGAACATGGAGAGAAAACTCATGATCTTTGTATATTTGGATTTGGCTGCCATGGACAAACCCAGTGGCTTTCACATTATTACGGGATTCAGATCAAAATCAATCTCCTTGTTGCAAAAAATCCTTCACAGGCTTAATCTGGCCAACCTGTGAACTGTGCCCCCTGTATTCAACAAGTACTGGCTTTCTTTCTGTCCTTTCACTCATTCTTGCCTTTCTCTCCCACAACTCCCTGCATCTGCTTTGTGAGTCACAAATCTACCCACACAAACAAAACTCAGCAGCAGCAACAAAAAGACTCCCACGAAGACTTTTTTTGCCACTTTATTTTCCCCTTGATTTCTCTCCCCTTCCACCATTTTTCACCATTTGATTTGGTACTTTTGCTGATGTCCTGACTGCAAAAGGCTTCTCAGACAAGGAAAGCTGAGGCACCTCACTTCCACATTCCGTGTCTTACTCAATGTAGTTACCTCTCTACCTATACCAGACTGCATATGCTATCCTATTTATCCCTGGAATGATGTTGGACACTATGTGATGGCTGCTTTACAAAATAAAATGTATCATCCAGGTTTAATAATAGGATTGGGAAAAAAAAAAACCAAACCAAAACCCAAACACCAAAACCCACAAAAAACTCCAAAATACATGATGCTAAGACTAGAGACAGCTAAGGTGGGAAAAAATACAGTTATAAAATAGATAGATTTTAGTACTTCTCAGAAACAGCAGGGCAATATCTTCTCCCATTCACAAAACATCACCTTCAGCAACATTTCTGTACGGGAATAGTAAACCCTTGGTGAGTTTGCTTCAGAAAGAGCATTAGACTTTAAATCCTCCCTGAGCACATTTATGTTTAGCAGTTTAACACAGCCCTGGAACAGCACAAGGACTAGATGCATATCTACACATATATAGTTTGCAAATAACTTACAAACTTTATTGATTTTGGAGGACAACACCAGATATTTCACGTTTCTCAATTTAAAACATTCCATACAAATGTTCATTAATGGCAGCACTAGGGGAATTAAATATGTTTATATGTGAGTTGGCAGATTTTGACCCAAAGGAAGACCTCCACCAACATCGCCTTTGTAGCCACCTGGAGGATGGAAAAACAACCATACAGGTAAAAAGCTGCAACCTTTACCTGGGTTGCTAACAGTGGGAAGCCAATAGGCAGTAACTCCAGGTGCATGTTCATCACATATCAGATATTTCCATCTGATAGAGAGGAAGAACCTCTCTTCAAAAGATGCAGGACATAGTGAGCAGTGTTAAGAATCCTAGCCATATGTACCTAGATCCAGATCCTAAAGGAATTCAGCGGAAAAACTGCATTTCATGGTATTATTCTTCTGATAAAGAAGAGAAAGAGGAGTGCCAAAACACAGCTTGCAGCAAAGGACACTGACTTCTTTTTCTTGCTCCATGAAGTTTTACTCATTTTCTCTGCCTGCTTGTAAATCCAACAGCTGAAAAATCAGACCTTTCAATGGCCCATTCTCCCCTCTGACTTCACCTTTTTATGGTGTGGTTTTCTGACCTTTCACTGTAAAACCTTCTCCAGTTTGTGCAACAACTCAGAGGCCTCGTCCTTCAGACCACACTTCTCAAAATAAATTCTCAACCTCAAGGAGGTAAAATCTTTGTTTTGATCATCTGTGCTATTATATGACTTATATGCAAACCATTTCAGGGTAAGCATACTAAAATATAAATATTCAATAAATATGACCATAGTGGTTATTTTGTTGCATGGAAGCACATATTGATCAAGTACCAATTATCACAAGCCTGAAAAGGATCTTCCATGCCTATCCAACTTCTCAAGAAGGAAAAAATAAGTCTGTGGTTAAGTACAGCTCTGCCATGAGTTTGGTCTATCCAAAATATATTTTCGTCATTCCAAAGTTGTGGCACTACTTTGTGCATATACAGTTACTAAAAAGAAAGAAGAAACTAGACATTAGGAAACAGGAGCCCTATCAAAAAACAAAGAAGATCAGCACTTAGTTAAGGAATTAAAACAGCAGTCAGTCCCAGAGTAAGAAAGGATAGAAGGCATTTTGTCCTGCAGGGAAAGTGGAGCTAAGAGGAAAACAAATAGCACCTGGTAAATGAGACATTGGGCACAGGAGTACATTCAGGTCCATGCCTGACAAAGGAACTCCATATGAGGCACTTGGCTACTATCCATAGTCAAGTCATAGCAAATTTCAGTGAGCCTCAAGGAAGCATCCCTGTACTGCCCCAACCTAGTACACAGTGAAAAGTGAGGATGGTTAGAGGATATTGTGTCCTGCATCATTTCAGGTGTGGTGTTGTCACACATAATCATGTAATTTTGAAAGTCTAGGAACAGCAAAGAGATTGTTCCTTACAAAGTGAAGCTTTATCAACAGGCACAATATGAGAATGGGGAAGTAGTTCTCTTTCCATTCCCTGTATTCCCCTTTCCTGCTTTGTTTTACTCCCTCTCCATCTTCTACTTAGAGACCAAGCCCAACTGGCACTCTAGATTAATGAATACAGTCCAGAAGTAACTCACAAAATTCCTTAAACACTGGAGATGAGGTATCAAGAAAAGAAAAAGTCCCTTTTGTCCTTTGCATTTCTCCAAGAAAAGCACATCATCATTAACTACCAAACACCATGCAAGCTTTTAGCCAAAAATAGATTGATTGATATATTATGTGTTGGCTCATCTTATCTAAGCCTCATGAAACAAACTCTCCTTGCTGGTTTGTTTTTTTCCACGATTGGAATTATTTATATTATTTGCCATTCTTAAAAAAAAAAAAAGTTAGTACCAATACAAACAACCCAGATACACTTCCTTAAACCACCAACAAATCATTAACTGCGCATCAAATTAATAGCTTAAGAATATAAAGTATAATATATTGTAACAGCAGTGATAGAAAGAAAAAGATTTAAAGGGCATGGAACTATTAAAACTAGTTTTGAGAGAGCTCAGTGTGAAATCAACCAGAAAATGATCATTCCACAACTATAAATACAAGTACTAAAAACAAAACAAAGTCTCTAGCTTTGTGAAAAAAATCCATAAATTTTAAAAAACCCACCCCCTAAACCATTTTAGGGGAAAGTATTTAATGCAGCTATAAAATAAAGACTCTGTTTTCTTTATATTAAGTGTAGCTTTGATTGAGTTTGTGGAATTAAACACTAATGTTATTGTAAGTAAAACACAAGGAACTGGAATTTGTGTTTGGCATATAATGAAGTGAGTCACAAAGGCGAAGGATGTGATATGCCTTTATATGGCTTAGTTAGGGTTAGTTTTGATGCACTGTAAAATAAAAGCATTCCTTATGCAAAGATACAAAAATCTTTGCAAATATGCATAGAGAGCTCACAATCTAATATTCTGTATATATGCACTGTGATCTGTAAGTACAGATTAACATGTATAACACATTTGGGGTTTGGATGGACATGTTGGATGTTCTCAATTATTTTGTAACAGACTGAAAGAATATATCATTTAGTTTTGGGGTTTTTTACAACATTTTAAATGACCTACTGCAATTAATCATGCCTATAAAATAAACTGGCAATCAGAAAGCCCAATTTTGCCAGCTCCGACAATTTCAGTCAAAAGTGTTACAATCCTTGATGTTCTGGTTAAAGTTCCAGCTCCCAAAAGTTAGCAATTATGTGAGACGTAAAATTTCTCTATTAAACTAACAGTGGTGCAAAAACATCCCAAAACCAACAGAACACAAACGAAAACCCAAACAAACAAACAACACAAAATTCAAAATAAGACCGTCACTTCAAATCATGACCCAACTGGCACTTTGAAACTCAAAAATGAGAAAATAATTTAGAAGAAAATATAAAGCTGCCTTATCACTTGATAATTTGCTTTGGTATCCTGCATCTCACAACATAAACCCTCTGGAGAATTAAGTTATGACCTTTTCAATACCCAGGACTGGTGGTACCAGAACACAGACATTAAATGACTCCAACTAGAGACCTCATCCTGCATGATTTCCATCTCTCCTCTCCCTCCGTCAAAGCCAACAGAACCCAAAGTCTTTGGAAGCTGAGCCACCAGTTTATACTGATATTGCTAATGTAATAGGACAGCAGTAGCATCCAAATCTGAGTTTCCAGAGCCTCTGGGCTAGGACTAGATTAAGCTTCAAATACGTAGTGGCTCTAGGTGAATACTAACAGTTCTGTCATTTGTTCAACTGTAGTGGTAAACTGAGACACTACAGTTACTCTGAAAGAGTTACTCTGAGTTACTCTGTAATCTTGATCCTCTCAAAACTCTGCCTAGACTTCCCTGCTATACTTCCCATCAGGAACCAATAAAGTAGACAGGACATGCGTAAGGAATCTATGTGACAGAAAACTAGTTGTAGCAAATTTCAGACTTAATGAAAAAAATTTTTTTAAATGGTAATAAAGCATATTTACTGGTGCCCAGCAGTCTAAACACGTATATTAGGCAGTGGTAAGTAGAGGAAAGTTCTCTAAATGATGAAACAGACAGGTAGCGTATGAAAGCTACAGCAATGCATCCACATTACAATTAATGTAGCTAACTGTGTGATTCCGAACTCACTGTGGGTTGGATGCTTGAAAAGCCAAAACATAAAATGACTTGGGTTAAAATAAGGACAGCATTCACTATCAGCTGCATCAACATGACAATGAAGACAGCAAAGAGAGAAAAGCCAAGAATCATTAAGTAACAAAGATGAAAGGAAAGCTGCAAGAGTAAACAAGCATCTTTGGTTTGTGTGGAAAGGGAATGTTTCTTATGGAGGCATCTTTGAACTTGATACAAGTAGCGGACAAGCTGTGATGGCTCAGAAGAGCCACAGCCAATCCAGCATACAATTGTACTGTAGCTTTCTGAAATCTGCATTACTTCTCCTTGCTAGCTATCCAATTGCATTTTACTTTTCTGCAGGGAGAATTTAGTCTGCACCTGTTGTTACTAATTATAATTTCAAATATAAAATGAAAAGGACAAGAATACATTGGTAGAAAGCCTACTGTGAAGATTTAATATCTCGTGTAGACGTATTTGTGCAAACTGACATGCACTAGTACTCCACTGCATGTTTGGTCACACTGTATGTGGGACTTTATGAATCTAAGTGGTCCTGGAATGACTCTGTGAAATCAAATTGGTTACCCACAGGTTTGTAGAGGAGATTATACTTAAGTGGTTTCTCTTTTTGGTTTAAGGATATACAAGTGATCATATTATCACTGCAAGTAATGATGTAGAGTATTCTGTAGGCAAAGAGTATTCCTACCTAGTTCATCAGCATGCCATGGTGAAAGACTGGAACAGAGGCCATTATCACATAAAGATCCAAACCTCTCACTGGGATACACCCAAATAGCCCCATACTGGGAGCTGTAACACTTGGAAAGAGTGATCAGAGAGATCACAGGAGCAGCTTTCTCCTGTGCCTTCACATAAGGACCTGCTTTACAAAAAATCGCTAACAGCACTAATAGAGAATCAAGGACCTGCTGAGTACATTTCAACTGCTCTTCAGTGCTTTGATACTGAGCACTTCCTGCAGAAAAAAGGAAGAAGTATGCTAATAAGATGAATACATATCACTACCCTCTGCACATAACCAAGAGGCATTAAAAGAAAAAAAAAAAAGAAAAAGTAAAAAAAAAAGAACTAAACTCCCTTTGGCTGAGAGGTCTGGCACATGTGATCTGAACTCAATCACAACAGCAATTAGTTTCCACGTGGAGGTTGGAAGGGACCTCTGGATATCATCTTGTCCAAAGCCCCACTCAAACAGGGTCACCTCGAGCCAACAGCTTAGGCCCACATCCAGATTTCTTCTAAATATCTGTAAGGAGAGAGACCCCCAGGACAACCTGTGTGACCGCTCAATCACCCTCACTGTAAGAAAAGTGTTTCCTGGTGTTCGGTGGCAACCTCCTGTGTTTCAGTTTGTGCCCATTGCCTCTAGTCCTGTCACTGGGCACCACTGAAAGTAGTCTGACTGTATCCTCTTTGCTCCCTCCCTCCAGGTGGTTTTATACTTTGATGTGATCCCCAAGCCTTCCCTTTTCCAATATAACAGACATCTCAACAATCTTTCTTAAAGCTGGGTGTAAGCCAACAGACATTTCTGCTACCTACACACATATAGCTATTGGGAAATAAACTGGGACACATTCATTTAATATTTCATCCAACAGACATGATCATGACCCATGCCGGGGATTTTGCTAGCTTATCTGTGAGATTTTTTGCAATTCAGACTGGGTAGATACTAGGTTTTATGTTTAAATGTGCTTACAAGGCACTAATTCATTTGTTAGATTGCTCATGTGCAAATGTGAATATTGCCATTTCAACTAGTCCCACTTCCTAACATTAGCAGAATATAAATACATGTCTTTTGCACAAAGTTATCCTAAAATATCTGTTAATATATGGTAAGGAAGAGGTATCGCATGATAAAGTACATATCAAAGACCTTGACCCTGGGACCAAAATGTCTATCTAGATACCTATGGCAAGAGAGACTTTTCCAAGTGAAAATATTTCAGCTAATACCTGAAGCTAATACTTTGCTGGTTGAAGAGAAAATATAAGTATACAGCCTTTAAGTTGTAAAGATAATTTTCCAAATATTGGTTTCATGAATCATTGCTAATTTCGCTGTCTGCCTTTGCTCACAATTATGCAGGCCTCTGAACGACAGATCTCAACTCCTTGTGTGCTGCCTCATAGCATTCTGTCAATGTCTTCTATAAGGTTTTAGAAATACCCTACAACTCTTTTGAAATGGTTGCCAGTTCTTTACATGAAGTAAACTCAAGCAGAAGCCTGGAAAGAGTCTGTATTTGGAGTTTGATTACAGTTTAACTTCAGTAAATTTAAACCAATTTAGTTAGCAAGACATTTATAAATAAGTGCTAATTCAGTTATGAACAGGGATTTTTTTCAGTGAACTTTACAGCACTTCGAAGCAAATTTGAATTAATACAAAAGTGGCCATTCCCAAACTAAACATTCACTATCTGAATCCCAAATTTAAAGCTGGTTAGAGTTCAACTAATATCATAGTCTTATGGAAACATGGCTTTCCTTCCACCCCTTAAACTACACATTAGATGAATCCATTCTCTTTTATCTTTGATTCCATAAATTCAAGCAAATTACTAATTGAATTTTTAAAAGCACTTAATGTTAACAGATGTGAGTTTGTGTGTCTCACTAGGAAAACGCTGCCTCTGGAGGCAAAGACAAACAGCATGAAAGATGTCCAGAGAAGTCTAACAGTGAATTTCTGTGGCAATCTACAGACAAGCTCTCTCCACTCTCCAAGCTTAGCAGAAACCTTGACTCGATAAACTGGTCGGAATTGGATTCAGCCATTTACACCTCTGACTTCATCACCATTGATGGAGCTCTGTTTGTTCTCTGAGTATGACCTATTGAACATACGACTTTAAAAGTTGACCTCACCACACGTTGAACCATATGCATCGTAGAAAGCACTAGTGTTTTTCAGGAAGCCCCAGATTTCCCACAGGAATACCAACCCAAACTCTCTATAAGCAGCTCTTGCCTGGGAGGTGAAGGATTAGCTTATACCAGTGCAGCTGATTCCACTCAGGGCTGGTACATCATCTTACGTAGCCACAAGTGCAGAAACACAGAACAGACAAGCATTTCAACACTTCTGGCTAGGGGATCTTGCCCTCAACACACATACTGATGCTTGTACATGGTCTCCTGGCTGTCTATACTCCTGTCCATCTGTTGGGATGGCAAGACGCCAGCTAACAAGGTAGCACGCCAGCCTCACTAGCACAAATGTGCCAAATAAAGATAGGTTCTTTCAAATGCACTGCTTTCAGAAGACAGCAAGAGCCACATCCCCACTAAAGACAAACAGCAAGAAGCTTCTACACATCCTCAGCATTGCTACAGTTATTTTAGGTTTGATCTCCCTTTTATTTTCAATAATCAAGTACCTTGCCAAACATGGAAGTCTTAACGAAGTTGTTAAATAGCCAGGCAAAGCAGGCAGTGTTTTAACAGACTCACCGGTAAACACCATTGCACTTCTGCAGAAGATCCTATCACCCCATCTATACACCTCACTAAAATCCTTAGGAAAGGGCTTTCCCATCTAAATTTGCACATTTCTTCACTGTTTTCTTTCTAATTGAGTCTACTCCTTCATATTTTAAGAGCAGCTCTTCTCATAGAACAAAACTATGGTTTTTCAAACACTGATTAGCCTCTTAAATAGAACCAGAGTTCTTGCTGTTGGTAAGTATTTAGGAAAGCCATCACATCCACTACTACTCATTTAACTTCAATTTTAATGTGAGCTTGAAAATTACAGAAACAGCTCAAGAATCTGTGATATTGTTGTATTCATAAAAGTAGAAATTTCCCTATAATTACTAATTTAGAGGTCTGGAGAAATGAAGACTCCCTCTCTTCCGAAGTTCACATGTGCTCGCGAATCACACAGCCTCAGTTCCCCGAGACCAACAAGTATGAAGAGCCACGACAGACAGGGTTTAGGAAGCCAGCCAGTTTGCCAGCTCTAGGCATTACTGAACACTCTAGAAATACTGGAAAATCTCTCCTGTAAAGTTTTATGCCTAAGCTGTGTAGTTGCCATATAAAAAGAGTTGGGAAAAATTTGAGTTGGAGTGAGGGGAGGGGAAGAAAGGTGATTTAGGTAATAAACATTGTTGAAAAGAAGCAGAGAAATGGAAAAGACAGTAAAAGCCTAAACAAAGCAAACAGAAGCAACACGAAACGATTCCCTCAGGTTAATATTCAATCCACCATAAAGATGCCCCAGCAGCCACAGAAAATTACAGAAAAGTTGGTTTTTCTTTAAGAAACAGGGCTCAGACAAAGCTACCTGTAACACGCACAAAGGTCTTTCCTCGGGAGTTATTTCTCTGAACAGCGCATGCTGAGTTTACCGGGGAGTAAAGATTTAATGAGTGTAGGCACATTAAATGCTCTTACACAAGCGCTGCGTCCATGTTCCCCAGCCACCTTACAAATGGCACCATGAAGGGACAGAAACAGAGGAAGGTTTGTCTCACAAAACAGTTGACTGACAAACCAAGGGTCCTGCCTGCCTCTATCTGTATCAAGTCCCTAGAAACATAACATGAACAGGATAGAGTCATTCATCCTTTTCTGAAGTCATCACAGTAGTAGACCCTTTTCTTCTCAGGTCAGTTTAGCCCAGTTATTCAAGTGCTCTGTCACTCAGACCTCGCTGCTTTTGATACTGGCACATTGCTGGACTGGGCTCAGGTAGAGACCATGTTATGTGCTTCATGACTCCAAAGCCAAAGAATGAGTTCCACTCCACCCTTTCCTTTCCCCTATAGAGATTCTGTCCTATGAGCAAAAATAAAAGATCTGGCTCTTAGCCTTTAGTGCAGTTTGTCACTAGCAGCTCTAAACAGGGATCATACTCAGAAGCATCATTTTTGACAGCAATAGAGTATGTGCTGGTGGGGGGAAACACAGGACATGGAGACAGGCAGATCTGGGAAAGGTGTGCAATAGTAAACACAGCATGAAGGTAACCATCTGCTGGGAGGCTATTCTGACACGTAAAATATTGAGCAAGCATGAATGAAATACAGCAAACCCCACCCGAGTACCAGATGCAATCAAATCTGACCCTCTTGAAATTTTTATTTGAGTTAATGTTACCTTTTAATAACCTTTCACTGCTCTCTGCAAAGATAACAGGTGTCATTAAAACAGCTGTCACTGTGCCAATCTTCCCTGAGACACCTATTTATTTGGATCTTTCAGGAGAAACATAAATGAAATCAGTCATTCTATATTAGAGGGTTCCCAGGGACAGTTAGTTGATTGGCATCTCGTACTAGTGGGCAAGTCACCACAAGACACTTGCAAAAGACAGCATTTTCCCTGAAGTCTTGATGCTTTAACATCTGACAGGAATGTGTATATATGTATGGATTGATTTCTTTCTTTTTTTTTTCCTTTTTTTTTTTTTTTTGATGAATGATATTCTGTGAAATATCAGAGAGAAAAATGTCAGACATACATTGCATAGCAATCGAGGGCTAATGAAGATCCAGGTATTAAATCAATTAAGAAGTATCAAAAGCTACCTAATCATCAAGGAACAAAATTGGCACCACAATATGTAGTGAGTATGGGAAAGCCTAATTTACTAAACATACCCTGCAGTCACATAATTGCATGTAATTTTACCAGCATAATTAACTAATTTAATTACCACTTCTCAAGTGCATCAATTATTGACATTACAGAGTTTTCAGACAGCAGAATTACTGTGTGGTACATTCAGAGAATGCAAAATGCTTTGTACGCCTATTTTCCAGTCACAGTCAACAAACGAGGGAACACAAGCAGCAAAAGGAGAAGAAATTAGAAGTGCACCACACAGAGCACAGTTTAGCAGTCAGGTTTAAGAGATGAACTAGACAAAACCATGTTTATGTGGGACTGAAAAGTCAACAGCAAATAACTGGAGAGACCAATAAGACAAAACCTAAGAATGGTACTAACACAGACAACTCTTATTTCTGAACAGCAAGGTCTAGTTTAAATTAAATTTACCCAGGAGGGAATAAGCTCTTTGAGATCTACCAGCCACCCTTATCTCTTAACCAAGGGCTTGATCTTACAATAATATCTGCAAGGATGTACAGGTGCACCAAGCTCCATTGGCCTCACTAAAAAGCCATAAAGGTGTTAGGTCTGTCTGCACAAGTCTCAGAGAAGAATCAGAGCCCAAAGAGAATCAGACTAGGATGTGATAAGTAACAGTATGTGCTTGAAAATAACCCAAGATGGGCGGGGGGTGGGGGGAGGAGTGGGGTGTCTGTGTGTGTGAAAATACAAAGATAAAGTATGGATGCATTCTTATTAATTAAAACGTAGCTTTGCCGTGTGGGATCATTACTCAGACTTGAAGAACTATTGATCCCCCGCTTAATGTTTAGACACTTTATGTAAATCTTTGCATAAAACCCTTTTGTTTCAGCAATGAGCTTTTCAAAGTCAAGAGAGATGTCAGCATCTGCTCCCTATGGAGTCTTAAGAGTCGGTGTCAGTAAAAAATGGGCAGCGTCAGTGAAAATTATGCCCTGTGTCAGTAAATTTGTTAACAGGGTGGCTGGAAACCCTGGGAGCTGTGGTGTCATTTTCTTCTCCCATTGCCCTCTTGTACTTGACCTTTGCACAGCTGTTTCACAGTATCTGGAGATGGCTGAACTGTGAAATAGTGATTACAGGAAAGGGGGCATTTTAATGAGAAAATACAACCTAGAACAAGAAGAGGACATTCTTTCAAATGCCAGCTGAGATCTTTAAAGTCTTTTTTGTCTTTCAGATTCAATTAAGAACAATCAAGACATCCCACCCTTTTAAAATCTAATGCCAATATTAAGTTACACTTCTTAAGGTCATAAAAGCTTACTAGATTCATTGTGGTAATTATAACAAGCAAGCAGAGACACTTTGTTAAAATAAAAGCCCAAATAAATCATCAATAACCAGAAGAACCAAGTGAGGACTGTTCCTCCCACAAGCAGCTCCACAGGGATGGTGCTATCAACCTGTTGCACTCTGTCCCTGTGAGGGCCTTTTGTGGATCCAGTTCGGGAAAAACTTATGCATGTGTTTAACTTAAGCAATAGCTTAAGTTGAGCCACTCACTTCAAGTATTGCAGACAAGAATATATTTTACTAGAGATAATTAAACTGGTCTGGTGCACGTGGCAGTAATGCATCCTCCAAAAGCACAAGAAATTCCTGGAATCTCCTTCAAAGCTTTCTATGCAACAGCAAGACACAACCTAATCCTATCTGGACTCCTCACTCGAAACCACAATGTGAAAAATCAAGACAGTGAGAAAAAGTACACGTTGTGATCACAGGCAGCAGAAGGAAAAGAATGGAGGAGGAAGGGGACCACAACTTTTTCATGCTAGGAGACAAGATGGGTTTTTGTAAGCAAACCTAATGAATGATGCTCTTCATGCTGCTCGTTCTGCAGGCTGCTCTCTGTACACCTGCAGCGTGGCTGCTATCAGTAAAAGCAATTCCAGTAATGACATTGATGTGTGAGGGGCCTGCACTTGTGAGACACTGGGCCTAAAACATTATTCATTGAAGTTGTAAGTGGGTGGTGGAACTTAACCAGTCAGCTGGATTAGTGCATATAAATGAGCATAAACAGACAGCAAAAAGAATGAATGAGTCAGTAGCATAAGGAAGGAAAAAAAGATAAAATACAAAAGTCCTCCTCATACACTGTCAGCCCTAGCAGGGATTACCACACTACCCCAGCCTTCAAATGTCCTCTCAAGTGACTGCAAAAACTGTAAGAGTTGTGTTTTTGTCAAACACCTACGAGAGTTACCCATCTGGGGTGTATGCATGCTACTGTATGTACTTAGCAGTCTGAAATAGAAATTATTAATAAGGTAAGTTATGCATTACACAGACATCTGTATTTCAGATTGAAAAGATGTGTATCGAACAAACTACTAAAAATCATCATCCTACAAACATGCCATACACCCTGCAAATGGTGTGGCTTGCCATCTATTACTTGTGCAGTCACTGATCTCAGACTCTTTTAAGATGGGAAAGTTCGGGGTTGATCACAAATAAGGCTCTAACATGCTTGCCTCACAGCTTGCAAACAGAGCTGCCTACTTTCCTATTTCACAGAAACTAAGGAATGAAAGTGGAATCAGACATTCATTCTCATCAGTGCTGTTGCATCCCTCTACCTGAACTGGAGATCAGACAGATGAATTGGAGAGAATAAGATGTTTCCTTAGTTGTTCTTCCCAAGACTTTACTTGAAAAGCTTTTGTCAGCCTCTCTTCTCAAACAAATTAGTTTGGATGAACCCTTCTTGCATATTCCATTACCCTTTGACAGAGCCTGGAAGTTTGGTGACCTCTCTAAGGAGGACCTTACTGCCAGTGGTAATGCAAATCCATAACTTACCCAGATACTATCGCCTCCAAGATATCGCCGAGGTTAAATCATCTTCAGCCTTAATTCTGAGTCTGGTAATTTGGACAAACCAGTTTTTCTCCTCTGCTTCATTCCCATGTTTCCTAGATGCTTCAGCACCACTTCAACATGGAACGCAGCACTGCAGACACAAATGGGAACAAAGCAAGAAGGGCGGCACAACACTGTGAAAGGTGCATGACCAAGGGTAGCTAACCATCTGGCTCTCCTCACTGGCATTCATAGGATACTGGTTTTCCCTTGCTATTGTGGGAGGGAAAACACGTTGAATCTCCTCTATTACCAGATATTTGTGAGCCAGTCTGCAAAAGTTACCCCAAAGGGTAGCACATCTGGCTAATGTCTCAGTACTCCCCTAACTGTTTAACACAGAAAACCTGTTGTGAGCTGCTCTGGATCTCCTACATAGCTGGACTTCAGTGTAATTGCCATGCATTCAGCACACCAGGGTAGCTGAGAAAGCAGCAGCCTGCACACCACATCTGTTACCAACACACAGTAGAAGGCAGGGAGGGGCAGAACTGAGCTTGACGGCTCTGCCAGACTCCTTCAACCAACCCAAGCCAACATGGACATCCTAGCAAGAGAAGCATCAATTATTAGCTAATTCTGTCAGTTCCACACTGGGGAGATGGAAAGGAAAATCGTCAAAGTCAATATAATTCAGTAAATGTAAGGAGAAGGGGAAGTTCTCTGTGTCCCACAGAGTACCTTCATCCCATACAACATATCATTTTGGCAGATGAGAAAGAATAGAAACAGAATTAAGAACTAATGTTCCTTACATACAAGAGAGCAGGACTCCATCACATCTGCTACATTTGCACAGCACATGAAACCATTTACCTTTCCACGTGATGCTCTTCTACGGTCAGCTTAAAAAGAGGTGAATGCAATTAGGCCTGAATTCACCCAGCAGGAAAAACCAAAATATGAGGGAAAGGTGACAACAACTAGCAAGAGTATCTTGTATTAGATACCCCAAAAGCTATTATGTAATGATTCAAGATAGAATCACACTGGTTACTGAAATGCAGCCAGGCTTTCAATAGAAATGAAAGCATCTGCAACTTTTCAAATGCCTATAACAAATGGAAGAAAGAGAAAGGTGAAAATGGTAAGGAGAAAACAGAAGTTAGGCATTGTAGAAAATGGAGAAGGAAAAAAAAAGACAATACCAATATCCAGAAGAGCCAAAGGACTAGAACAAATAATTTGGAGTTTCTTAAGAACAGAAGGACCTTTCACAATGACAGTAATGTATTACTGGATGAAGAAAGTTGTCTTATGAGCAATAACAGCAAAAAGACAGAAACCCTAAAAACAAGCCAGATGATCTAATACTGCTAAACAAACCAAAACCAGAATTCCCAAATATGCCCTGCATGCCAGAGAAAGATCGTGGTCCTTCTACTGTCTAGTTAAAATAGAAGAATAAAGCAAGATTTAGCTTGTAGTATTGTAAATGGGAACTAAAATTGAAGACTTAGTAACTAAATTCAACAAAGGAAAAACATGATTGAAAGGAAAACTAAAGCTTGAAAGATGCAGAAAATAAACCTTAACTAAAATGGAGATTCTTATTTTGAATTTAGCAAGTATCTAACCCAGTGGCTAGCTCACTGCTTAACAAATGTTTCACTATTCACGTTCCCTGCTCTCATGGACTAGCATGACCCAGGGAGAGATTACAGTGCACATGCTGATTTATACTGGCAGGAAATTTGGCCCTCCGGGTTTTGGGAAGAACTGTGTTTTATTCCTATTTTTGTTCCCTTACAAAGATGAAAGAGAAGAAGAATTCAGAACCTGTTCCAAAGGTGCAGGTGCTCTGCGCAGTTCTGCTGGGGGGTGGGCAATATTGGCAGAACCTCCTCACCACTGCTACATCAATACCTCACCTTGGCTCATCAACCAGAGAGACCAGCTGCAGGAGAGACAGTTAGGAAGCTTCCTTTTACACTAGTCCAGACATTTCCTTTCCACTACCAATTAACTACCCACAACACAGGAAAGCTTATCAGCAACATCAAAGAATGCATTCCTCACTAACACACACGGTATGGCAGATAACGTCTCTGGCTGCATCAGATTTTCTAATTAAGCATGTGGGAGTGGGGAAAAGGCGGGGGGGTGGGGGACGGGGAAGAGAGAGCTAAAAAAAAAAAATCAAGCAGAGCGCACTGTGTGTGTCGTTAGCAGTCAATACTGTAAACTGAAATACAGGTGCCATTAGCAATCTGCTGTCTGCTGAGCTGCACTGCTCTGGGGCCTCGCTGCCCGGTGCGTCTTTTTTGTCTCTGTCTCACAGAGCAATGTAGAGAAGACACCTTCAGTGTGGCAAGGTGTAGAAATAGCACAATGATTGTACATTTGCTTAATATACCTACCATCTCGCAGCAAAAAAAAAAAAAAAAAAAAAAACAAAAAAAGAACAGATACTGATTTCATTAAAAGACTATGTTGCTTTAAAAAGCAAAAGCCAAATGGAAGAAGCAAATAACCAAAATGTAATATGTTGAATTGCCTATTAAAACAGTTGAACAAATAATTCACTATAAGAATTTATTAGCTTAATTCAGCTCTCCAACCTCCTGTTCTAAAATCACTTGAAAGTATTCAATTGAGTTGAGAACAAATCTATTTCAACACTCCGCAAGTGCAAGCACAGACAGTTCAATATTTTCTTTTTAAGCTCCATCACAGTTAATTGAGACTATTTACACTCTTTTTTGTTTCCTCAATGAAAGAACACACGTGCACTTTCAGCACAAATAATTCTGCATATAGTTTAAAAAAATTGGTGTCTTTACATATTTGTGCCAGCAAAACTTGACAGCAGGAACATTTGCAGGAAGCAAACAAAAAGAAGACATCTCTACAGATGAAGCAAATTAATTTTCAGATTGAACATTCCCAAAAACATTGTCCAGCTACAGACAGATCATTACACTGAAGTACGAACTGTGAAAAATTAGTGGCAGAAAATATGCAGCGCCTACTTTGCAAACCTCAAATCGGGTAAATCACCTTAGGTCTTGTGGTTGTAGTAGCTGCATTAATTGCTCAAGATCTGGTTCCTAGATAAACTTCTCTGCATGGAAAATAAGTCTTTGTTTCATTATTAAATCCTAATGCGAACTGATGGTGCTATACAAAACAATCTTCTCTTGAAATTCCAGTAGCAGCTCAGTTGAGTTCAGCTTGAAACGGGCAAACTGCATTATTCTGGTTTAGATACAGGAACCTGTCACATGCTGCTTTTTGTTGCCTTTAAAAAAGAGTTAATATTTGGCTAATATGTTTATCTTTGCATAACATTACTGTCTATGTGCAGGAAAGAAAGAAACAGCTGTTGCAAGCCTAACCCTTACTCATTAATCTTTCATCATCTTGGGACTTCCAGCATTGTATTCTGTATTACAGCATCAGCTTTCTATTCAGCAGTGGTATCTGAGAGCAAATTCCTGACAAAACTGCCATTTTCACTTGCCAGGTCCACTTGTACTGAACCCAGACACTGAGGGTCCACACACCCCACCATCCAGCAGAGGCTGGGGCATGAGGTAGGTGGTATTTCTACCTTACCAAGGCTTTCAGAATCTCTTTGCTGGCAGCTGCTTGTTTCAAGGGGAACAGGAGACTTCCCACTGCAATATTTCCTTCTGGTAGCACAAGGAGCAATTTCAGCTCCCTTGCATCAAACTGATGTTTTGAGTTCTGCTCTGACTTAACCACTTGGCAAAAATTCGGAACCTTGGAGTGCCCAGGTTACACCCAGAAACTTACAGATTCAGCAGCAGAGGACTATCTCCTCCTCCTGTTGCAATGGTCTCATAGTTGGCTGATTTTCTTCCCAGCCTCCTTTTGGATGTATGCCCAAATCCACAGATGTGCACAGGAGGTAGATGGCACTAGAGGTGCCCTTAAGCACCTCAGCTGTTACTTCACACTGCCTCCCAGGTGTTATTAGCAGAAAACATGCATTGTAGAAACCACAGTAGGATTCTCTTTATACCATCCTTGTTTTAAATCTTTATGAATTCTCAGGAAACAGAGCCAATGGGTATTAGGGAGTCAGCGCTCTACGGCTTTCTCCCCCCCCCCCCCCCCATTAGACTGTATTTTTATAATCATGCAGTTAAGCGTATATTGGTCTTAGAAAGATGTTTGTAGTGTGTCAACTTTATCTGCTGCAGTAAAGTCACCACTCTGGCCAGTAAACACAGTTTTGCCCAGCTGACCAAGTAGCATCGTGCTCAGCTTGGCTGTACCTTCTGCCACCTGTCTTTGGGCACTCAGGCCACAGGCACCAGACGGGAAAGACTGCCCTATCTAGCCACACCTATGCTGCACACAAACTCCATCCAATGCCTCATGGACTGTCTTTAAGCAATTCTGGATGGGTCTGTGCCCGACCCATCACTGTTGCACTGACTTACAGATGAATTAAATACAGTGAGAGCATTTAATTCCTCACACCATGTTCTCATGCTAGGGAAGGAACTGTGGTATTACCGATGAGGTTCCTCACCACCAGTACCACATGTGCACACACCAGTACAAGTATAGGGTGGACCACATTTAAGAGTAGTGCAACCTAGTCAGGACAAGAATTATTCAGTATTTCTTCTTCCAGAAAAAGAAAGCCTGTAGAATTTTTAATCCTTCCATAGTACTCTTTACAAATTATTTGTGCAAGCATACATGCAGACCACATGCATTAGCATTGTGTGTTGTGGAATTGCTATTCACACAGCACTCATATCAACAGAATTGAGAACAACACAACTCATAAAACAGATAACATGGTCCCATCCAGAGGTTAATATCTGTACTAACTTTTATTTGTTTTACTCATGTCCTCCATGCCATTTTTCCTTCTGGTTATCAGCCTTATGAGAATCAAAGGGCATTCTTAGGTAGCACAGTAAATGCAAACTAATTTTCACACTAAAAAGCTAATAGAAAAAAAAGCACCAATATCTTGTTATTATTTGTACAAGGTGTGTTACTCATGCTTACCTCATCTGCCTTTAATAGGTTGCCTTCATACTCCCTTCACAGAGTTACAAATTCTCATGTTAAACACGGAAGCTCCTGACAGTTCTCTCTTTCCTAGGGCAAGATTGCTCAACTAACAATAACTGAGATACCTTTTGACAAGTGCAGCAAAGAGCCAGCAAAGCTTAGTCAATCTGCATCAGTCTGTCCTGGCACCTTTCTTTCAGTTTCATATCTAAACACTGGATGCCAAAGTCTCTTGCAATGATTACAGAAAACTATAAAAAGGGAAATTAATGCAAAAGCAGAAATCATATTAATCAGTTGAAGGAAAATACTTTTCCAACTACAATTGTGGCTGAAACCCATAAATTAGATGACTGGAGTAATAAGACATGTGAAATGGCTTTTAAGTCCACTACCAGCTCCATGCAATAAATTTCAAATGACATCCAGGCTTTTAGTGGAGGGGATGATTTATTGCAGTCTGCAGGAAAAGAGCTTTCATGGATTATCTCTAAAGTGGCAAAACTCTATTCTGAATTTTTCAAAATTAGTGCAGCTCAGTGAATGTCACTGACAAGCAAGTCCAAAAGCACTTTAACAGAAAATTGTAAGAAAAACGGAAAACATACTTTAGAAGATCCACAGATTTTTCTAAGGGAACTACATCTTGTCTTTTCCTAAGCCAAAAAACCCCAAACTTAACAAGAGTATAACACTTGCTGCATGTGTTGTTCACCTGGGCTTCCTATAAACAGAGGTATTTCACAAGTGAACTTTCTAAAGCTTTTGATGCTAAAAGCCTTCAAAACAATTTGGCAATTAATGCAAGTTTCTTCCTGAACCTATAAACCTAGATATACTCTTTCTCCTTTGTTTAGTCATTAGGCAGTGCGAGTGAAGTACTGGCCACAGAAATGCTCTCCAAAGGCAGCCCGGAGCCTACAGGGTTCTGTTTCCTTCAAGCATGCAGATAAAGACTTATTTCCTCTCCTCTGGTAAACGGAGTCAGAGAAAATATGTCTCCACTGGAATCATGGAGTACCATAACATCAGTGTACTGGAGTTGTGATGCTCACTGCAGGGCTCCTGAATTGCACCTGGCTACCAGAGTGCTGCACAGTGTGCTGGCTCTGCTTTCCCTGGGGTGAAGATGGCTGGTAGGAACCCTGGGATGTTCTCACTACTACATCCCCTGGTACACTCTTGATCAGCACTAAAAGTGACGGTGTCTAAGGAGATGGGCACAATCCTCCTCAAGAGGCAGAGGTGTACCTTGACTAAAAGCTGTTAGACACAGTCCCCTAATCTTGATTGCTTTGCAGGCTAGTGATAGTAAATAATTTGGGTAATTCTCAATACATGGAACACTGAATTTGCATACCAATGGCAGTTAAAACTAGGGTATGTATGTGTTAACTAATGGAAATGTTACATACGGAAAACATCTTGCGCTTTCCTAACACCTTTCACCCAGAGTAGTTCTAAAATATTTTATGAACTAGGCAGAGATCTAATTTCACTGGCATTCAGAGTAGAAAGTGAAGATCTATGCTTTATTCAATTTGTTTATATAGAAAATGTACAGTGGTGTGATTTCGTCTCCCAGGAGAGAATGCAAGACAATACACCAAGACTAACAGCTCTGCTTTTACATGACTGTTAATGATGCTTTGGTTTTCATTAGAGTCTTTCCTTCTGAAGACTAACCATTAGCTTTTTAAAGCATGAATTCAGCACCAGTCTGGTTTAAGAGTGGTATCTCATTAACTCAACAGTACTTACAGCTCTGACATTTCTCCTGCAAGTCACCTATCCAAAGTCTGATACTTAGTTTATGGGGATTTCTGGAAGGAATAAGGGATTCATGTGAACATTTTTTAAAATGAAGTCCATCCTAACTTGAGACATAACCTACACTATAACACAGCTGGACAAAATTTATTCACAAGTTTACTAGCCAACCCATTTTCATATACTGGTGGTGCTTTTGTGGTTTGGATATTGTTTGTTCGGTTTTGTTTTGGGTTTTTGGTAGGTTTGGGGTTTGTTTTTTTTTTTGGCGGAGGGTGGAGTATGAGTTGAATAGAGCATCTTTTATTAAGCTAGTCACGGACAGTATCTTAGTTTTATAGACAGAGAGACCGAAGCATAATCCACTGAAAGTACTGACTTAAGAGCTGCTGGCAGGCCAATGACAAAGCCGAAAACAGAGCAGAGGTTTTCACACAAGCACTTTAAACAACGAGAGACACTGCAGAGAACACTGATTATAAACTATGGGATGTTTTTGAATTTAGCATATATTTTTTAAATCCTATCCCTGCCTGTGTTCAAGCAAAGCCAGACATGTACTCTTCTTCATCTTTGGCTTAGAGTATCCAGACACATACTAAACATAAGTCTTACTCTGCACTCCATGTAACACAAGCCACAAAAATACACTGAAATCTTTCAGTGACGACAACTACTCTTCTTCATCAAGTATAGACAAAATTCAGAAGAAATCTCTTTTGCTGTCATCACTTAATAACCATGTAATTTCCTAAACACTCACAGTCAGAATTGTGGGACTTAGTGTATCAAAAATCAGCTTCTACCTACTTTGTTGTAGAGACAAGATAGAAGACATTTGCTCTGACTAAGCAAGTCTCATTCCATGATAAGCCCAACTGAACATCCAATACAAAACATCCCTTATAGGTTTTTGAGCATTAAATTGCAGATATTCACAAGAGGACAAAACAGTCTCCATTATCGATGAATACATAAGCACACTGCTACCGTTCACTTCAAATATTTTAAGTAAACTACAGGCTGGGTATCCAGCACTTTCCAGATTTTGATCATGTATATATCCTATATTTTAGGCACCGTAGAGAAACCATGTTTCAAATAGTGGCAAAGTGATGATAAATGACAGAGCACTTAGCGGTATTGTGGCGCAAACAAGCTTGTCTATTTTATGGAAAATAAATGGAGAAAAATAACTTTTATATTCTTTCCCCATATTTAAAAAAAAAAATCCTGTAAATTTCAAGAAGAAATGGCACAGAGAAAACAAACTTACATCAATTATTTATATATTCACATTGAAATGCATGCAGAAGTCTTTCCTTCCGACCTATGTAGAAGGAGAGCTTCATTTGCAGCCATTACTTCCATAGAATTCTACACCAGTTTAATCCTCCAAACCAAAATCCCTTACCTATAGACTGATTTTATAGATGGGACCATGTCTAGAGAAGCATTACAGTAAGCAGATAACAGAAGGCTCTCGCCTTACACGTCTAACTCCCTTTCTCATTAATGGGCAATATGCCTGCACAGACAGGAAAATTTATCTCAAAGTCTGTGATAAATCAGTCAGATTTGATCTGCTCTATGTAAAATACACAGCCAACACTGATTAAATGAGCAGTGGAGTGCTCTTTCAATAGTGCATCAATGCTTTTCAGCACATAGGCATGGACAGACAGCTCAGAGTTATAAATAAAGGAGAATCATGACTTATGCTTTCAGTCATTGGAAGAATTCATTGTAAAATATGAGTAAAGTGACGTGGCTTCCTTTCCCATTTCTTTTCCACATGTCCATTAACATATTTCACTGATCATTCATATTATGTGAAACAATTTGGGGTGCAAAAGGTTTTATGCATGATGCTATGCCATTTTGAAACACTTCATAAATGAGCTTGGACAGCAGTTCTGTACCATAACATATTTTTAACAAAATACTTTTTGAAAACACAGTTCTAATCCTCAGCCGTTATCTCTCCCTCTACCCTTCCTTCCTCACTAAAGAAAGCAAAAAGTCGTCAATAAAGGCTGACCAAATATGATTTCCTAAAAGACAGATCACAAAAAATAAGAATTGTCCAGTTTGAGCCTACAGTAGTGACCCAAAACAACCCCAATTCATATATCTGACAACCCAAACATCAGAAGCAAACCACTGCCTTTTTTCTACAAAAAAATCTACAGAGAACTTTACCTACAAGGTCTCTCGAAGATCCAATTCAGACAATCAATTTTTCTAGCTCTTCTAGATTCCCTCTAAACCTGCCAGTCTCATCACAGTGATAAGTGACACATCTGGTATAAGCAAGCTCCCATGAGCCCTCATCAGCATGAGACCTCTCCGTTCAGGAAGCCAAGGAAAGTCCTGCAGCCTCAGCCGCAGTTCGAGGCTCTGAGATCCAAGGGACTCCTCTTTCCTCATGTCGTTGAAACTCAAGATCAGAGGAGAAGCAATCAAAGAGGGGAAATTTCAAGCCAGTTTGGAAAAGGAATTGAAAAGGGAAAATGCCAAGCAAATTTGACAGAAAAATGATGCTTTCAGAATGATTTCTGAAGTTGCACATAAGAGATGATTTCCCACACATAGCAAAGCCTCACCAAGACAAAGAGGTTCACTTGGCGTGTTCAGGAAAATGTATCAGGTCCACCACCAACACAGAGACTTGGTGTGTGCTGGGTGTGTACTGGGGTAGGAGTGGGCTGAGAGGATTTCAAGATTTAAGAGACGTTCTCCTTGTCATTCTGCTTGACACAGACACTCTGGCTAGTACTTTATCCACAGATGCCTTTCCCTCACTTCCACTTTGTAAGTTTCCAAAGTTGGTCTTGCAGCTCAGGCTGCATGAACACCTGTTCACAAACACCTCAGGTAGGGACACTGCAAGAACAAATCCTTGCCAGAGTTTCACGAGCCCCACGGCAAGAAGGGAATATCTGGCAGCCCCTTGGAAACCACCCTTTACTAAGAGAAACTCTAAAGTAAAACAATCTTTTCCACTAAGAAGAAGAATATGGAAATCAATCCCAAAATCTGGAGGCAGAGAGGACTTAAATACTATACTTCTCCTTTGCTGAAGGATGGTCCTACATAATTTAAGGGTTCTCCTCGGTCAGGATTCCCAAGGCAAGGTAAATGAAGAAAAGGGTCCTAACTCCTCAGACTTTTTCCCTTCTTTGAGGTGACTCCCCTTTCACAACAGGATTGCAGCTGAGTGCTTCCAGAGACTCTCTGTACTGATGGTTCATTCAAGGCACTGTCCCCTGTCTTAAGCTCCTGAGATCCTGCCTGTAACAGCATCGGTATCGTAAGAACCTCCCTGAAATGCCATCACAGGGGTCCCAACCAGACCTAACCCTCTGTGGACTCGAACAAAATCTCCTCCTAGAAGAGAGAGATTAGTACAACTTACAGACTCATCATGGAAGGTTTTATTCCAGAAATAGTCATTGTAAAATTCCAAAGGAACAAACTATAGATGACGCTTGTTACTAGTGCTAAAGAGAAGCAAAAGTTGGCAAACCAGTTGAGACAAAAGTTTGGATTGGAATGACTGGATATTATTCTGAGACTATTCAAAACACAGATATTTACCTCCTCAGCAACAAGGGAAAAACCGTAGGAAAGTCAGGAAAGTGCAAAAGAAAGGAGGAAGAAAAATAAGTAAGTGTAAGGAAAATTAACCATTTTGCAAAGTATGACTGGAAGAAAAGCTGTGAAATTGAGAGGGAGAAGACTAGAATCAGGCCAAATAAACTAATGTCCTGACACTCCGGTCTATTCATTGTGGAATAATCTCTCTGAGGAACTGAAGCAAAACCTCATTACCTGTAATGCTTTTGCTCAGATACCACTGTAATGAGTTCATTAACACTAGAACTTCAAAACCTAAACTGAACCAAATGCTTGCTAATGTAATGCAAGAGGAAAACATCGCACAGACAGAACAATACTTCCATTTCTGTCAGTGTAACAAGGCCTGAATGACTGTGTTCATGTCCTAGTTTAGTTTACAATGTTCTGTGAGGAAGGGAAAGAAAAAAAGGAGGATGAAAATGGAAAGAAAAAGATTTAGGTAGAAGAAATCATGTCACAGAAAAAAATGAATAACCTTATTTTCCATTTGTAAATTAAAAACCTTTTTCTAAACTGAAAATCTTTTGAAGATAGCCACTGAGGTGAACACCAAGTACTACTCCACAAAGGGAGATTTTGCTTGCGTTTGTTAAGTATCTGATTTCTTACAGAGAATATCCAGTTTCCACTGAAAACAAAGGGATGTTCATACGTTAATTCCAATGGAAATTTGGATAAGGCCCCTGAATAAACTAGGAATAAAGAGTTATTTTGACAATCTTGAGAAAGTGGAGGGAATTACTTAAAAAATCCACACCAAAAAAAAAAAACAACCCAAAAAAACCCCACAAAAAAATCCAGATTGCTTTTATTTCCTTGCCCAACCCTTTGCAGTCCAGCAGAAAAGATGCCAAGTTGCACAAAGTTTTGTTCCATTCTCCTTATTCTGCCTAAAGGCTCTTTGACCTGCAAACCCTGAACGAAAAGGATGCATCTCAAAGAAAGGATATCCTATAAATCATGCATGGCACTTTTCTTCACACAATAAAACTACATGGATACAAATAGCACTGAATTAAAGGGACAGCAAGCACCTTTACATTCATGTATTACACTTACTAAGTTATATGTGCCAGAAGATCCTGTGTATTGATTCATTCCATGAAGAATGCACCGGCTTAAAGGTAAACCACTGTTGACGTGTTGAATCAAACAGTGCATTTGAAGAATGGCCTACCAGACACAGGTCTCAAAGAAATTTATGAAAACATCATAGAATGGTTTGGCGTTAAAGTGATCTTGAAAATCATCCAGTTCCATCCCCCCTGCCATGGGGAGGGACATCTCTCACTAGACCAGGTTGCTCAAAGCCCCAACCAACCTGGCCTTGAGCACTTTCAGGAGTGGTACATCCACAGCTTCTCTGGGCAGCCTGTTCCAGTGTCTCATCACCCTCATAGTGAAGAGCTTCTTGCTAATATCTAATCTAAAACTCTTTTAGTTTAAAACCATGCTTCTTGATCTGTCACTAGACCTTGGTTAATAATCCCTCTCCAGCTCCCTTCTATGCACTTGTAGGCACCAATACTGTAAAGCTGCTCTAAGGTCTCCCTGGAAACTTCTCTTCTTCAGGCTGAACAATTCCAAGTCCCTCAGTATGTCCTGTCTGTGCAGGAGAGGTGCTCCAGCACACTCTTCAGAGAAGAAATGGCCTGTTTCAGAGTAACAGACCTGTTTTACACTAACAGGGCACAGAATCCTCAAGCACACAGCTGAATTGGAAGCGAGAACAAAACTGAATCCTGACTACAAGAAACACATCAACAGTAGTGTTAATACCAGAATACAGCTCAGTAGATGATCCTGCCTTCTCTTTTAGTTCTCCTTGCAACCCACAGTCACCTGCCATTACCTGCTTGTGGCACAATACACAAGCTCTTTCACATCAGGCAGCTGCAACCACCAATGGTCATCTCTTACAGCTGAATGAACACTAGGACAAACATCCACACTACAAAAGCCTGGACATTGTTTTAGCTATCAAACTGCAAAGTTAATAACTGTAGAAGCAACTGCATGGACTTCCTGTCTTTCAGAGTCTTATTGCTCTGAAGTGCTTTGTTCAGCTGGAGTACTGGAGACAAACATACAGGAGAAAGGGAATGGAGTTTGTCCCAAAGAAGTTTCATTTTAAAGAAGTGAAAGAAACAAAACCCAAGTGACACAGAGAAAGAGGAACCTGGAAGTATGAGAGGAGAGTACAGGACATCAGCAAACTAGCAGCTGACAAGTTGGCTAGCTCAATTTTAGTGTTTTTGTTTCTTTGTTTTTTTAGTTTTAATGGGCATAATGAAAAAGGAAACTATGAAGCAATGGATATGTATGTGAAGAACTCTTCCCAAAGGGCACAGTGTGGAAGGAAACACAGACATTTATTCAATCTTTAATGTGAAGTGTGCAGATGCTGGCACCATGGGCCACAGAAAAGCAAAAGTTTTACTTTAGCAGCAAATAAGAGATGGTTAAAAAACTGGCAGAAACACCTTGGGAATGAAGATTAAACTTACATACAATAGGAAAAGGAGAAACAGAAGAAAGATGCAGAGAAAGGAATAATTAGGACAAAAATACAGGGCAGAAAAGTGATTTTTAAAATTAACATTATGTATAAACTTAGGTGTATTACTTTTTAGATTGTTTTCTTGCATATTACTTTTATTATATATGTGCTAAATTTGTTATTAACTTATAATTACTGAATCAGAAAGTTTTAATTCAAAAAGTACACTAAAATAAGAAAGCACATAGTTGCATGTATTTATGTTCCCTTTATTATGAAAAATTTTACAACCTAGTTTTTGTAACTGTGTGATTTTCTATGCTGAATATTTTCCACAACTGACAGAGAAATGGGAGCTGAAGGAGAACAGGTGTTGCCGTTTCCAGCATTCCCCCAAAATCTTCACCTATTTGCATATTATAGCAAAAGTGTTCCCATCTCCACGGGAACAAACGTACTTTAAGAACTCCTCTTGGAAATCCATGCCTGAATTTTTCTTTGTTTAAGCAACATGAGGAATGAGCAGAAGTAGCTCCAGTTTCTTTCATGAATAAGGTCCTTCATTCATGCTTTTCATGGTACAATATATGAAACTTTAAAAGTTTCAGTCAATAGGTTGGTCAAGCAACCAAATCTGAACTCTGATATTAACAATTCAACCTTCTGAAACTAATGAGTCATATTATACCTTGCAGTAATGGTGGTTCACTTCCCCATAAAATGTAATCTGAGGTTGGTTAAGTCATTTGAAATCAAAAAGCAGAAATAAATGCACAAGTTTTTAGAAAATAGACACCGCACAACATAACAGGCTTTGCATATTTTAGATAATTGAGCTGCTCCATGGCTACTACTGTGCCCTCACACTACACTGCTGCCTGTAAACACAGTTTTGGCATCAGAAGGAAGGAACATGGGGGACAGAAGTATAGGAAAGGTAGATTGCATAATCTGTGGTCAAGTTAGAATTACTGTAACAGGAAAGTTTGTCCAGCACGTTTTGGTGCAAGTTGGAACAATCTTCATGCTTTTATACTTTACAAGTGGGATTACACACAAGTGAGTACCAGTATTTTCATTAAAAACACTCCAAATTAGGCAACAACAAGAATTTTTACAAGCTTGTTCAAATTTCAGCAGGATGCTTTGCATTTTAATCAAAAAAAATGCACTAAAGCTAAAAACAATCAAGTAAATTATTTTTCATCAGTTTTCAGTCTTTTACAAACACTCAAAATTTACTGAAAAATAAATGGAAGGTTTAGTTTCTTGTCAAATAACTATATTCAAAACATCATAGCTTCAGCCATTTTAAAGTTCAGCTGACAAACATAAAACAAACATTTAATCCAGTCTAAATCCTCCCCCCAAATCCGGTAACAGTGAACAAGCAAACAAATATTGTTATTCAAATAGCTATGTAAGTCCAAAATATTCTGAATGAACAACAGCTTTCACCAGCTTTGCAGAGATCATCCCATTTACAGTATTTTCCCTTTGTTTCTGAATCTGATTATCTCCATATATTTGTATCAGATTAAAAATGGTGTAACAAACACCACAGTCAAAACAACAGTCAGTAATGCTGCTGACTCTTTCTCTGGTCTGAATGGTTTCAATGGGCTTTCCAAAATAAATAAAGAATGAGATCATATTTTCCTTTACACTACTTACATTGGACACTCTACAAGAGTCAAACAGCTCTTTTTCCATTGGTATAAAACAAAGACTATATTTTGATAAAAATTTTAGTGAAATTCACATCTAATGATATATGCTGAAAAAGAGAGTGCAAGAATGGTAAGCTGACTTTTCTCTTGTTCAGTTCCGCCACTTTATAAGCATATTTCTTTTCTACAGGCAGGTCCTGTGTCTTATGTCCTATTGCTTAAGAAGTTTAGCATTTAGATGGCAAAATACTGCTGCCATTAAGAAAGTGTTCGGGGCCATACATCATGTTGAGTACCATATTTAGAAGCCAAATCGGAAGCCACAGAAAGAGACTATATGATGGCACAGTTACTCGCAGCAGTAAAAAGAGGTTACCAGACTGGGAATATGCCATGGATTGTGACCCACAGGGTTTCTGGCTACAGTGTTAAATGTAGCCAGTGCCAAGTCAGATTCCTTCTCCATGCACAGGACGGTACACAGGTATAGGCATTAGATCCTCTCACCGGATAAAAAGGAGTCACCAGCCCATGAATCCTCATTTTCTGCTTCGAGCCCCTGAAAACGGCTGTGGGCATGTCCAATATCCTAATGGCTTCTGATGTCAAACATATGGGAAAAATGCAGTCAAATCCACATCAAAAACTGAGAGGATCCAGATGTTCTGGGTCCTCCCAGGGAGCCTCAAAGTTCAGTCATTTATAAACTTCCCATACCAAGATACTTTTCACAAGAGAAATTTGTTCAGATGAAGATGCCTGAATGATTGTTTGTGGAAGGCCAGAACTACAACTGCCACACACAGGGATAAGCACACCAAATGCAAATAATAAAAGGGATATCTGACCCAGCAAGTGTGGTAACAGCAGATATTTAGGGTCATCAGCACTCAGCAGCAGCATTCACACACAAAGAAGCTGACTTATGACATCCAAATCAATATATTCACAACTCGTAACAACACGCCATTCATTCTTCTGAACTAGAGAATGATATTCAAAAAAGCTCAGATCCTTCTCCCATACTCAGCTGGAGACCATGAATTATTTAATTTCTTGGTTGCCTTTGTGTGTGTAGCAGGGGGACCTAGTTTTCTTTTGGCTTGACAGTTATATCATGTTGTATTTTTCTCTCCCAAAGCCTTCATGCAGCTTTTGATGTGAAAGCTTAGCTTTCTGTAGACAACTGCTATTTCAAATTAAAAGCTGCATGAGTTGTTGACAATATAAGACTTTATATTTAATTCTCCCTTCATAGTTCACAAAACGTCTATTTCTGTCGTTCATTCCATGTTACTTCATAGAGAAGATTACTATTGCAGCGTACACCCATCAAAGCCATCTTTCTCATCAACAAAACGTTGTTTGTAGCAGCCACACATCAATGAAATTTCTTCAAGCTTGTGACTGTTGCTTTTTCATAATTATATTTTCTAATCCCCCTTTACACACGAGAGCTCAATTCACTTCCTGGTACAATGCATTAGCATCCTCTTCAAATCCATTAGCAGTACCACAAGAATCACAGCATCTCTCCCTCTTCAAAATAGTATGTTATTAAGTTACCATACAGCAGGCTGAAGACTATGAATATTTTAAGTCCCCTGTATGTACCAAAGCAGAGAAATCAATCCTAGCCTTTTACCCTATTGGCAACATTCTAAGACACACTTGTGGGCTTTGTTAAACTTGTGTTTCTGGCACAAAAAATACATAGTATATTTAATAACGAGATTTAATTCATAGTATGATGGCAACAGCATAATCTCTCTGGTCATTTTCAGCCCATAACATTCAATAGTGGGTGACCACAGTCTACCATTCAGCTAAGCCAGGCCTGATATTCTAAACACGTTCAGCAAAGCAAAACAAATTAATTTAATGAGCTGCTGTTAGGAATATTAGGTGTCAATGATATTATCAAAACAACTAGTAGGATGTTTCAAAATGTTTCATAGAGCCTATGAGTGGGTTGACATACTACAGACCTTTTGGGTTTTGTTTTGTTCCATTCCCCAAAAAAATAACATTTGTTTTGAAGCATTTGAGGCATTTTCCTGAATCAATTCTCACATGTTCGTACTAAAATTCATTTAGCCTTCTTGAGTTAATGGTAAAATCTGCAGTTCCTATGAATGGGGCAAAAAACGTGGATTACCCTGATTTGCACCCTTTGCAAGCACAGGTCCAAAACAAGGCTGACAACTCGATGTCTAGCACAAGGGCAGCAGATGCAGTTAATTAATTCTCAGCTCTCACAGGCTCCAACAGCAACAAATTCCAGAACTTTTTCAAAGGCATCAGCAAAAAAGAGCCTTCTTCTAGAGATTTTTCCATGCCAGAAATCCAGGTGGGTTTACATATGGGTTTTGAAATTTCTTGGGTGGCATATGGAGCCTCTATGTTTCAATCTAAGAGCTCTGATTCAACAAAAAAACACCATGCAACAGCAGCCAGCTCTTAATGCTACTCTAATGCATACCCCTGCAATGATTTTTAGGCATTTTGCTTACAAATAACCAATCTCCCAGCGCAAAGAGTGCTGGTGAAGACAGAGCAGGGTATGCGGGCAGAAAGCAGCATAGGAACTCATGCCACAGCATAGATTTGTCCTTTAATTTTATCCTCTTGACTCCAAATTCAAGGCTAATTTCATTTCACCAGTTTTCCAGCATGAGCCAGCCTTTCTTTTTATTCATTCTTCTACTACTTTCACTATTTCAGATGCCACATTTTGTCATCTTCCTGCTGCACCCAGGAAATGCTTCTAAAAAGTTTAAAACAATGGTGAAGAAAATCCCCAACCAGTAAGTAGTCCTATACAAAAGGTTTATGCAAGATAACTCCCGCTCTCAGACACAGAAACATTTTTTCAGAGTGGTGGTCTTTTCTTCTCAGTTTTACAGCTGACATGTTTGAAGCAAATTAAGGGTGAGCAATTTGCCATCATTAGACCATTTGCCTCTGAGTGAATTTGAACCCTTCAGATTTCCAGCAGTTTGCAATATCCATTAAGTAAGCTACAGTTGTGGATCTGGCATGCTTTAGGTTCCTACAAAACAGCAATGCTTCTGCTGCACAAGATGGCTGTTATCAAAACAGGTGCTGATGTACCAAAATCAGCAGGAATTCCTCAACTAGGAATAGCCAAATGCTCTCTCATAGGAAAACTGCCTTTCTTGAGCTATATCCTTCTTTGGACTAAACCATGTAGAGAGCCCATAAAATAAATAGGATCAGTTATTTATTAATTAATCTTATTTACATAGTAAAGTCATCTACTTCATATTTCAAATTATATCAGTAGTTGCATCTGATAGAAAAGTAAGAACTTTTGTAGCATTGTCTGGAGGTCCTGTCCTATCATCAGCAAATTTCCAGACTACCAGTCAGGAAAATTAACCATAGGCCAAAGACATAAACCACTAAATAAATAACTGGAACAGAAATATGATGTCAGAGTTTAAGGGATTGAGTCACTCTTTCATTGCATTTGAATTAATTTCCCCAAATTCTTAGAGTACTGGATGCAAAGGGTTTCTATTTATCATTTCTAATTTACTGTTACAAATTGCACATGATTCAGTGGTGTCTGCTGAGAAAAGGAGAGCGTGCGAGCAAGTAATCAGCAGTGCAGTTCCCAACAATCAGCCAGATCAACCTGCATCAAAGTACAGAAACTAGAGCTCCTCATCAAATTCCATGCTTTCCTCCCATTTCTCTTCTGCAGGGCCTGGATGAGACAGCAGCCACAGCGTGAGACAGTAATCTCACTAGTTAGCATTAACAATAATAAATATGCAAAAAACCCCTCTTTCCACTCTTCTCAGTATAAGGCATACAGAATTAAAAGATATTCCTGTTATTAAAGCCATAAGATACTATAAAAGAATGAAACAGGGAAGGAGTTGGAAGCAGCATGGAGCAATCCAGTGGTGACTCGCAGTGGGAGTTATCAAAGCTGCTTAGCAGGTGAATCAGTCACCTGAACTGGGTAACTGAGTTCGGTCAGAAAAAAAACCCTCTTTATATCCAGGTACTGCAAGGATTCATAAATAATTTGGTAAAGCAGAAGCGCTCGATGGTGTACGCACTGCCTTTACAGCCTTTGTGTGTTCACTCAGCAGGCATATTTGCTTTCACATGTAGGTATGTTTTGATCTCGGAAGAGCAGTTGCTACTTTTGCAGCTTTAAAATGTTTTGTGACTCTTACTGACAAACACAATGTGTGTTGCGTAAAAAAGGTTCTCTTAATGGGGTTGACAATCTACAGACCATCTCCATCATAATTCATAACTTGCAGTGGTTTGGTAACAATCAAGACAATCACCCTAGAACTGAGTTTGGTCTGTAGAATCTCATGGCTGTCGTTCACAATGTTGCAATATCATGGATATTGGAGTCCTTTCCTCTGAGAACACAACTCTCTATAAACATTGGCTAACGAAGCATTTCTTTGTTGCAATAAGACTGAGAAATAGGTCACCATTACACAAAGAGGGGAAAATGAGGCCTGAAAGGGTCTGTCAGTGTTTTAGGCATAAAAGAACATATACTTTACAGAGAAGGTCAATACAGTGATTCTCATCTACTAAGTTTACTGAACCACCCCACTATCCCTAGAAACATTTTTCACACCTAGCTGACCAGATGACTCTGACAGAGTACCACCATGCATTCACTTTTCAGCCACACAGAACCCCTGCAACAAACCCCACCAGTGGGCCAACTGTTCATGTGCTTCACGTGCCCAAAAAATCTGACTCGTTCAGGGTGTATCATGTGCATTATGTGTGCCTGTGCAACTTCAGATGCAGACACATCACTGGCACACCAGGCAGCATAATTTTTTAAGTGTTCAGCATGACTGCTTCAGAATTTTCAATCTTATGTGTAGAGCAGCAGATTCAAAATACAGATACTTAAGTTCTGCCCTGGTTTGATTGTTCACTCACTGTCTGGTGACCCTCATGTCTTTTCCACTCACTCCTCTTCTGGTCCGGTTTTTTTTTTTCCCACTATGAGCTTCATGAAGCAGGAACCACCCGTTTGTTTGGGTTCCTGGCATGCAGGCCAAGGAGTTATGGCTCATCTAAGCATTTACTGAGCTGCCTTCTGATAAAAATCTATAATATGGATGTTGTACAAAGCTGACAGAAATCACATTGCCTTTTGATCACCTAACAGGACTCAGGTGTCTGCCTCATTCTTGGCACAAGTTACACAAGACACTCAACTGCCTGCATGCAGGGGTCATGGGCTGTTTCAGATGTCAAACAAAGTGATGCTTGTAGGTGTCACACAGTATCCTACACTGCCTTTACCTACCTCTCCCAGATAGCATGCCCATTCCATGCACCCAGTGCTGTATTTCACAGACGCATGCAGGTGGCTCACATACCCTCGGACATCACCATTCATGGTTAGGCAATAGAGACTGCTGGAATATTGCCGCTCAGCTACATCAGAAAAAAGTGAGAGAAACCCTACAGAATCCTTTCTGGCAGTGTGTTAATAACTTTTTTTCTCTTGTTTTCCCTATTTGGGATGCAAGTGAAATAGCATTTAAATAACACTATATTGTAAATCATTATTGAAACTTTACTTGTTAAGTCCTTTGAAGGAGAAATGAACCAGGTAAACATTAGTGCCACTATTTCCTCCAGGTCTTATTTTCAGTAGACCATGGCTTGGTAAACAAGAACTTTTGTACCTATTCTCGCTCTTTCAAAACACAAAGGCAGACATTAAGGTACAGATCTTTTGAAAGTATTTAGACGTCCAACCACTCTGTGTTCCACGCTCTGGAAGTCTCAGGCCCCCTTGAAGCTGTGGTTATTGATCACCCATTGGGCTGACAAATTATTTGTAGACATGTGCTGCAAGTCAGATCAGGGTTAAAAATAAACACTCCCTTTCAGAGGACAACTTAAACCAGCTCACTGAACAGATTAACAGTCCATGGCTTGACAAATAGTTGTATCAGCACAACTGACAGGGCAGGAGGTTGTGGTTTGGGGGTGGGACTCAGCAACTGCAGCCAGTATGCCTCAAGTTTGAATCTCCTCTTCAAGGTACCTAAGCTTTCAGCATACCTGAAAAAGTCTGGCTCCTGGTTCTTTACAAAAATATGCCATTTTTTTTCCAAGTGAAATAACAAATTATGAAACAAAAGAAAACTTCTCAGAGGGTGATTGCAGCAAATAGCATGAATGCACTAACACGGTATTTCCAATGAAAAGGAACACTGTGATTAACAGCATTCTGCATGAACCATATGAGTCTGGTAAAAGAGAAATTAATAAAATTAAGTCTTGTGTTCTTTTCCCTGTCTCACTCTTATTTTTGTATAGTTCTCTCACAGAAAGTAAAAAACAAAGAAGGTAGGAAATACTGAAAACTAAAAAGGTTAATCTCACAAAATAGGTGAAGTTTCTGGAAGTTTATCATCCTTTTGCACATACTAAAGAACATAAACTTTCAAGGAAATACAAACCGCCTTCCTGTGCCCTTTGAACTTAATTGAACTTAAATGACTGTAACTATGAAGATACAATATAGGAGGATTAGTTTTCCACAGGTTCATTTATTAGCAGCATGCTGCAGTTATCAACAAGGTGAATCAATAAGCATGAAGTACACTGGGCTGCCTATGTCTGACTAACACAGAACAAGTTCTCTTGCACTCGGAGCCAAGGAATGCCATGCTGTTGCGCAGGTCTTCAACTCAATGTCCTACATAAGAGCCAAAAACATCCACTCCTTGCAAAATGGATGACTTATTCAAAACCAGTTCGTTAACAGGCAAACTCCTGTGTTAGAGGGGGGAGTTTTCAAAGCAGAGCTAAGGATTCCACGCCTTTGCCAACAAACACTGTAGCAAGTGGGAATTTCTCTCATTAATTTCAGTGGCTTTGTTTCAAGTCCTTAATGATGAGAGGGCTTATTCTATCTTCAGTTAAGATACACGTCACTTTAGTCATCATGATCTGGCTAAATGGTAAGAGCAATAATTCATTAGTAGTGTAGTAGCTCACCCACTCTTTTCACCCCAGCAACAAGAAAAATCTTTACTTATCCAGAAAGCGACCACAAAGTATTCTCTGGAAACTGCCATGCACGTGTGATCTTAGAAGTGGTACTAAAGGGACAATGACAGTGACATTCAATAATTACTTTGTACTTCAGTCACACACTCCAATAATGCTTAAAATGAGGTAAGTCTAGCCCAGCACCCATTTCAATATTTGTACAACTATGTACAGTGTCCTAATTTTCCCTTAGCTCTGGTCGTGCACACAGTACTTTAGTAAGGGATTCATCCTTGCAGTGCTTTAATTTACAGGTCTTCCACACTCTGTAAGGGAACACCAAGACACAAACACTACCCTCAGCTCGTGTGGGGTTTTCCTTGCAGCCCAGCGACAGTGGGGGAAGGTGGGACAGGCACAGTCCTTCAGGTTCTTGGGAGAAATGCTAAGGAGAAGCATAGCAGTTTTTCTCTATGGACCACCAACAGGACATGAGGAACTGGAATGAAGCAGCACCAGGGGAAGTTTGGATTAGGCATTAGGAGAAGGAGGAGAAGGTTCCTTACTGAGAGGTAGTCGGTCACTGGAACAGGACCCTCAGCAAATGGGTCATGGCATCAAACCTGCCAGAGTTCAAAGAACATCTGGATGATACTCTTAGCCATACAATTAGTCCTGTAAGGAGCAGGGTGTTGAACACAATGATTCTTATGGGTCCCTTCCAACTTGATATATCCTATGATTCAATGATTAACTCAGGCGTGCTGATGTAACCTGTAAGTTTGTTCTTTCACTGCAGTAGAAGACAAACTTCTCTAGGCTAAGGTTAAGCACTGACAATAGACTTTAAGTATCTGATTTTCTCATTAGTCTTTGTTATATGCTAAAATAAGGGAAATAATTCTTTACTCCAAGAATATTGCAAAAGGAGGCCAAGTGTGTCATAAAATTAGTCCTTTGTTGGTTGCAGCTCCTCCATCCTACTGGAAATATCTACCACAGTTGCTACATTACCCAGGTCCATATACACTCCTGGTCCCGAATGTAAGCACTGCTCATTGCAATCACAAAACATAACAAGTCACGAACATTCCCAAGTTGTAAGAGACCTTTCTAAATGTTAGTTTCCTTCTTCCAAAGGGTAAGTCACATTCTGTAGTCTTCCCTACAAGTTCATAGGCAGTGGTAGTCAAACATAACCAAAAGTTGACATCACATTCTTGAAGAGCTTTAGTACCAAATTTAGAAGTCAGTCAGTCCGCCCCCTCTCTCGGCTTTTATGTTGTGATGTCCTTACATACATTTGCTGAGGCAAAATTCTCACACATGAAGGGATATATATACATTCTTGAACCAAACCAAATCAACAGTACTCCAGCCTACTAATCAGCTAACTAAAACCAAATCTGAGACTCCTTATTCCTCCTTCTCACTTTTTTTAAGTGACATCGGAAAATGTATTAGATGTTTTAAGAAGTATTTGGGGCATTTTATGAAAGATTTGTACCAAATATTATTTTACAGCAGATTTCCACAGAAGCCTAGCAAATGTTAATTTTAACATCAGCCACTTATCATATGTGAGTTACCCTGCTCCCAGAGGATACACTCGAGGAGGCATTGAGGTTAATTAAATATTCACTTGTTTGCAGCATTTTGTCCTTTAAGTTCAAAAGCAGAAAGAGTTTTCTCATAACATATTGGCAGTGGACCATGTTAGAGAACTGAATGGATTTTAAACAGCTCTTCCAATGCCTTTGCACTGTAGTTGCCTTAAAATAATCAATACAGAGTTTGGTAAGTCTGTATCATATTAGTTATACTGCAAATGGAACAACTGGTCTGAAGCTTTTTTTTTTTAATTGATCTTAGAGCATCCCATCAAATAGCACCTAGACTATAAAAAGATGGGACAAAAAACCAAACAAGAAAACACCCACAAGTATCTTAACCACAATATCTGTATCAGGAGTTCAGAGAAGGCTACTTGGGATAATTACACAAAGTCCATTCAAGGTGTTTGACCATTTTTGCTGTCTGTTTTACTCTTCTGAGGCAGTCTTGTCTCATTGTAGTTTATCCCTTACTATTATTTTTTGTTGTATTGCATAACCTTTCAATTTGTTCTGAAAAAAACAAATAAATTCCACATATTTTCAGTATATATATTTTCATAATTCTAACTTTGACTTCTATTATACATCTAGTAGTGAGCCACAAAAATAAACCTGTGCTAATAAAATTTGACAATTAACAAATGGTCTTGAATTCAGTACAGATAAAAGTCAAAATTTTAAAAAAGAAAAAATCAAAATCCTGAAGAAAAATTCCAACTAATAACCAAAAATTTTATTTTTGTTCTTCCCATTTTAACTCTCTTTCAGCCTCTGCTGAGATAATGTTTCCATAAGGAAAGCTGGAGCTTTATGGTATGAAAATGTTGTTGTGAGACGTTTTGACAGTTCAAATCCCTCCCCTCACACATACTGAAAAATTTTCATTTTGAAAAGGCTATCCAATAGGCCTGTTCACACAGCTATGCACAGTTTGTGAGAACAGCTATTTCTGTATGATAAAAATTAATTTCCTAAATCAGTGTGGGGCCAAAAGGTCATATGTGCCAGACTGTCAAACAGAAGGGCGTATAAAATGCCCTTCACTTACAGAGGAAGACAGCTCCATAATACCTCGCCAAATCTAGCAGGTATCAATATCTTAAACAAATGTAATATGGGATGGAGTGTCTATTACCAAGTGCCTGGAAAGAAAGGCTTTTCACTCAGATCTCTGTTATTCCCCATGCAATATTTGTCTCGAATTTCTGGCAAGGTAAAGCTTTTTAAATACCCACAGCATCACATATTCTAGACGCAGACCTATCCAGTTTCACTCCTTACAGATGAGACTCCTGTTGTGCCCATCACACACCTCACTGCTTTATCTCCCCCAGTTCCAGGACTGGCAGCACAATGCCGTGCTCCGGAATCAGGTGGATGCAGCTGTGTCTGGCACAGGGCTTCCAGGGAGAGCCAGACCCTGTACCAGGGAACACCAGCCTCCAACAGCACTCTGCACATGCAGGCAGCCCTGATGAAAAGCAGACTCTTCCTGGCTGCAGCCCGTTTGTGTCACATAATCCAGTGCAGGAGAACAGGGAAAAAAAGGATGGGACAGGGCAAGACCACCTATATAAGCCGGCAGAGAGAGCTTTACACACCAGGCCAAGGAGAACCCACGAGGCCCCTGTATGGCTCCATCAGCCACGCGTAAATGTGCAGGGTAGGTGAGGAATGCTACACCTCCCTGCTGCAGATACCTGAGCAGCCAGTGTGAAACACTCCCCCAGCGTTCCACACGTTCCATTTTTCCCTCTCCCTAGTGTACCTGTGCCCGCCAGCTTTTAAATGCTGCTTATTTGCCATTTTCTCAATAACAGTACATAGATTCTGACTGCAAAACTTACAAGTTTGGGGGTTTTCAAAAAAAGATATTTTAAAAAGGTATGACTTTCTATGGAGAAGCTACCACTTTGACTTTATTGTCATGGTTCATGCCATTTCACAGACCTGACAAGAAAGCAGAGTCACTTTTTTAATGAATGCATTGAAATTCTATCACTGCAGTGAGCTCATAAATTGTTTCAAAACCATGCACAGAGAAGCGGACGGAACCTTTCAGAAAATCATTATGTCCTTCTTAATAGATTTAACAAAATACAGCAGTTGCAAGCAGTCACAAAGCCAAGTGCTTAAAATTTTGCTTATACATCAGGCTTGCAAAAACCTGACACATAGATGCAAAATATAAGGTTATTGCCAAACAAGACTTTACATAGTCATGCTTTAATCTAGTTCAGGAGTTTGCACCTATCTCCGTCTACATAAACTAGGTGCATGCAACATCTGTATATAACTTAGACTGTCCCAGACTTGCAACTGCCTAAAAATTTGCAGCAAGCAACAGTGTAAACTATAGCTCAGCACGATCAGAAAACAATGTGAAAGGACAAACTAAGGAAAGATTATTTCTGCTCTACCTGTTTAAATGTTAATAAAGGCTTGTGGTAACGACACTCTCCTGTGTCATCCTGTGTTGTGATCATGCTTTAAAAAGATTGGAAGCACACATTCTGGTATACCAAACCTCACCAACAGCACTGATTTTGAAAATGGAGGACAATGCAGCCTCTTCCATGTAGTCAATGTTAAAAATCATAAGTACCTTAAAATGTCTGATAAACAGTATACAGCTCACACATGCTCAGACAGTAGGCTGGTTAATATTTTATGGTTTATCTGATAAAGTTAACAAAAGAATTTAAGTCAGAGTGGAGGCATACACTGAATATTTCATCACCTTCTTAATTGCAGAATACAGACAAGACTTTTTTTTTCCCCCTTTGGGACAAATAAATGTTAAGTTATTACTGACGGGAATCAGTTTGGCAATTAGGTTAAATCCAACTGAAACCAACCAGAATTTGAGTGCTGAAAACATCACAGAGCTAAAACATATTCAGCCAACTCTATTAATTTACATGATGAAGCAGAAATGTTGATAGCAAAGCTTGTGTAACTCAGCAAGCTGAGGTTACATTAACGCACGAGAAAACACCGCTTTGTGCTTTTCTCTTATAGTTAATTTGCAGTTTTCAGGAGCTGCTATTCTTTTGCACAGCAGACAATATGATATACCTAAGGCTTTTCATTCCGACTTCTGATTTAAAGGTCTTCAGCTTGTGCTACAGACCTTAGCCTTGAAGCCAAGTGCAAATTAGCTTTAAATCAATGAAGCTGATTAAAGCTTCATTGTGACTGAGCCCTTTAATAGAAGGAGAAGCGGGGGATGGTAAAGACCCACTTGAACATGGCAAAAGAGCTGCCTCTCAACTTGGAACATATGTAATGCTTTTCAGCTCCACTTTACCCTGACAAAACCATGAAGGGTTTAAGGCCATTTACCTGCTGACAGGGTAAAACCAAAGTCCCAATTCAGTAGGAAAGGCCAAGAATCAGATGTTGCTAGGCAAGCCGAAAGTAAAAGGTTGCTTTCAAAAATAGTGGAGGTGGGGGGGGGCTAGAAAAGACGGCAAACCAGGAGGTAGACATGAAAATATCTGTCCACAATGGCACCAAGGAATAACCTTCCCACCTTCGCTTCTGCTGTAGCAGAATTTTTGGGGTTTTTTTGGTTTTGTTTTGGTGTGGTTTTTTAATTGGTGTTTTATTTTTAATACACAAGTCGCTATTTAGAGAAGTAAGTTGTAGGCAAGATGTAGTGCTAGGAAAGGAGCTAGTTCTCTCATGGAGTTCCACACTCAAAACAAGCCACTTGTCTCCAGGGGCTCGCTCTCTCCCGGAATGCAGACAACCTGCCAGATTCACCTTTAAAAAACAATGACAGTACCAAATGAGAGCACAGGAAGATCCTTACACTGCTTTGAATACCACCGTGGGAATCCACGTTACACGAATGCTGGGATTGCTTTAATTTCTTTCCTTATCCTTTAATACAGCACAAAAATATGTAACTTTATCAAAAACGTTTCTTTCTACATACATGTTTCATACTCTTCACAAAATGTTAAAATATAAAAATAATATCATATTCCAAGATACTGAAATTCACTTCTCCCACCAGAGCAGATAATGCTCAGCATATTGCTAAATTACACACAGAGCACCAAGATAAATTTCATCCCACTATCCTGTTTGAAATTTCAGCCTTGAAGGTGAATTTCTCCTCTGGTGACAAGTCAGTCATCCAGAGTCCCTCAAGTTCTTGACTTTCACCTCCAGACATAAAATAAAAGACAACATTACTGAAATTCCTGAGACTATAAGGTGCTACAAAGGAGAAATGAGATTGAAATGCATTAAAAAGCTAAAAAATTATAATACAAGTAGCAACAATCATACTTAAAATAAAAAAGCCTTAATATTAGAGAAGATTAACAATACAGCCCAGTGTTTGACAAAGGGTTATCTGAGAAAATAAAGAAGTCACACAAGGACAGTGATCCTGGATAGCTTGCTTAGTATGCAAAGTTAACCTTTTAAGTTAGCTCTACTTCACTTACTCTTCCTTGATCTATTATACCATCGCTCTGAGCAGATGTCAATTTAGCTCTAGCACCACACTCTACAAACTTCAAGTCAGTCACAATAAATGATAGTGTGTGGTAATAAAATATTAAAAACCTGTTACAAAGATTCACTCACTCAGAACTCATATTTTGGAAGACAAAACAAATCTCACAGGTAAACTCAGATTCAGGATTAAAAGCTGAAATTCTCTCAGAGCAGAGTTCAACACTTGGACCGTCTACAAGTTGAAGTGTCCAATTTCCTGATGTTATCACCTGTATTTTATGTACAGAAGTCCTTAAACTAGATTATTGTCCATTTTCATGAGTGATGAAAAATATTTGGGAGCACACAAACTTTCCATTTGGCTCTCACAACTCACTCATGAACTAGCTCTGTGGATCACTCTGGAGCATAAGCATTCAGCAACTTTGAGGGGAGACCATTTGTTAGGGGACTTCAGTGTGACGGCTGCACTCTCGCACTGCCTCACTTCAGGAAAATACACAAAGCCAGTCCTCAGGCTCTCGTAACTTGAGTCAAAGCAGCATATTGCTCTGGGTGTTCACAGGTATATTGTCAATTTGACTGTTTAAAGCAAGGATTTAAATCTGCACAAAGCTACGTCACAGTAGACGATCTTGTTAGAATCACGGAATGGCTTGGTTTGGAAGGGACCTTAAAGATCATGTAGTTGCAATCTCCCTGCTGTGGACAGGCATAACTTCCACTAGATCAGGTTGTTCAAAACTCCATCCAGCCTTGTCTTGAACACTTCCAGGAATGGGGCATCCACAACTTCCCTGGGCAACATGTTCCAGTGCCTTACCACCGTCAGAGTAAAGAGTTTCTTCCTAATATGTCATCTAGACCTACTCTTCCAGTTTGAATCCATTCCTCCTTGTCCTGTCACTACATGCTCTTGTATAAAATCCCTCTCATCATTCTTGTAGGCTTCCTCCAGATACTGGAAGGCCACAATAAGATCACCCCAAAGTCTTATCTTTTTCAGGCTGAACAAACTCAATTCTCTCAGCCTTTCCTCATAGCAAGAGATGCTTCATCCCTCAGATCTTCTTGGTGGCCTCCTCTGGACTCGCTCCAAAAGGTCAGTGCCCTTCCTGTGCTGGAGATCCCAGAGCTGGATGCAGCACTGCAGGTGGTTACCTATTCAGAGCAGAGGGGCAGAATCCCCTCCCTCACCCTGCTGGCCACGCGGCTTTGGATGCAGCCCAGGACACAGTTGGCTTTCTGGGCTGTGAATGCACATTGCTGGCTCATGTCCAGTCTCTCATCCACCAGTGCCCCCAATCCTTCCTTCCCTCTTGGATTTTAGTAATAAGACATCTACACTGCATATGGAGAAAGAAATATTTGATCTTCTCTACACAGTGCTTTTCTTTGGCCAATCTGCATATCATCCAGGATGAGAAGCAACTTTTCATCATCAATTGGCCAAAATAAAATATACTTTGAATGACAGCAGCGCACCTCTGACTGAATAAACAGATTTACAGATGAGAGCAATGACAGTAGTCACACACCTCATACCTAAAAGTCCAACAACAAGGGACCCAGTGCAGAAGCACTCACACTACAGATTTACAGTTTTAAGTTCTGATCAGTAAGTTGGCAGTTTCCTTTCAGAGGCTTATGCATTTTTGGTTTGGTTTGGGGTTTTTTATAATCTATTATAAAACATCAGCTCTGAAGCAAGGAGGGTATTTGCTGCATTAATATTAATGCTTGCTATCTCATGTCCATATTTTGTTAGTGGACATCTCAAATATTGCAAGTTCCACGTTACCACAGATTTGACCAGATCAGCAATAAAATCCTACTACAAGTGAAGAGAAATCCTCTTCAGTGGTAGATGTTTCCCCTTTGACACATTCCACATTTTGGTTTTTATCCTTCTTCTAACATACTAACATCAGCTGGTGGTCTGTGAGCTAACATTTCCCATATCCTTTAAAAACTTTTAACATAGATTTTGTCACCCAAATCTTTCCTAATTGGAATTCACTTTGCTACTAACGGAATATATTTTGGTATTTGAACAAACTGAATAATAGCACTAGGATTTGGGGGAACTGGGCAACTCTTCTGTGTGTGGGAAAAGGTGGGAGCTGATGAGAGATTCATATTTTCTGTAGCATTAACTAACTGGCAGAATATAAAGGTTTTTTGTGTAGGCACTATTCACGGCTCTCTGAAAACATATCAGTTTGGAAACACACAAAGCGACAGAAGTTTACCATAGAACAGCACTGATATTTACCTACCAAAATTGCAGCAGACATCTCTTAAAGCCTTCAGGACTACTGAGCAAAAGCAATTGTTCTACTTAATGCTGATATCCATACGTTAGGCGCCATAAATTGACAATTTGCTCTCAGTGCTTCCTGTAATAGGAAACAGACAAATTTACGGGAGTCAGTTTTCTGATCCATCCATAGCTGCTCTTGGCATAGGACTCGGAGACCTCATTTCACTACACACAAGCCTCAGAAGACAGCACCTTTATTCCTCTATTTACAATCTTGGAACAGCCTCTGCCACGAGGCAGTAGAGCAGACAGAAGGACTGGTACAACCACTGTGCTCCAGACACAGTTTGTTGAGCTATCTCTACTAGGACAAACCTGTTATGCCACTCAGGGGCTCAGATGCAGTAGCTTCTGATCCCTCTGTCCCAAAAAATGTGGAATACTGCAGAACATGGCTTTTAATGACTGCATCAGAGCTGCTACAGACAAGACTAGTAGACCACAGGTTCAAGGCATTTTAGCACTAAATGTCCTAAATTAAAATAAATGTCAAGTGCCCATAATTAAAGACTCCCAGATAATTTGAGAAACGCATTAAAGTCCAAGAAAGATCAAACATTACTAGATGTGACCTCACACTTCACAACACAGGCAGATCAAATGGAGTTTTAGGGAGCCTTCAATACAGACAGCTGAACACTCCTAAACAATACTTACCTGCTACCAAGATAGGCACTGCCTATCATTATATCCCAACAGTTTTTGCTGGTATCACAGGAAATGTGATCCAAAGACTGCAGCGTGCCAGAGAGGTCTGTATGGTTAATTAGGGAGTCCACAGCCATTTCCCACTATTTTGACATCAGAAAAGACATAAAACAAAAAGCTGACTTTAATTTCTATCATCACAAATCAAACCCTATTTTTCCATTATTGCAGATAGGATTTGTCTCCAATAGCAGTTATTTTGTGAAATGTTTCCCTGCATTAGGAGAAAATCTTAAAGGTCAGTTTGATAAAACCTACCTATCGCAAGACAAGCAGGACACTGAAAGCTCCTCTTTCCCTTCCCAGTTTATGGTTTATCTTAAGCTCATTAAAATAATTTTGCATTGCACAAACTTGCTCTAAAACCAGATTCACCACTTATAACCTTAAACATACATTACCTAGCTTTCAAAGTATAACAAGCTCACCTCTTTGGCAAATTCAAAAATCTGACATGAAATTTCTAGATGGAGCCAAAACATGGGCCTGAGCTTGCTGTTCCTTTTTTTCCTCCTTTTGCTTGGTTACTTAGTAGTGAGCATGAAGAGAAAAGAAGAAAAGGATCTGAGCAGGCCAAGCACATTTACCTTTGTTTAATTTTACTTAATAAACCAGGATGAGATTAGAATTTGGCTCATAATCTGATCTCAGGCAAATGTTACAGTATATGAGCTCACATTACCATTATTTAGACAGTCTTAGAAAATACAGCCGAGACAATATTCTCACTACAAAACCAATACCAGAAACTGAAGGTAGTTGAGATGTTAAAACTAGGGAAATGGATATAAATCTAGCCTGAACAGAAGTGGATTTGCATGCAATGCAGACACCTTAAGTTATTTCTCAGGTAGCTTGGAAATACAACAACAGCTTCATTTTGCTTGGAAAAGCACAAAATATCAATTTAAAAATGAACCAAGTCAATCAGGGACATCATATTTGAAGATAATAAATTAAACAAAAGGAAGATAATCTTTCAGTTGATAATAAAATTTCCCTTCCTTCCTGCAAGATGCAAAAAGAAGGAAAAGCCCTGAAGAGTGCAGAGCAGGTATTACTACAAAAGGGATGATACATAACATGAATTGCAAGAAACACGCAACAGGCCATCTACTTGAAATTTGTTTTTCGCATAGTTAGCACAATAACAACTGCTCCTGCAAGAGAGGTCAATCTACCCACGCATTAACCCCCAATCAAGCAGCACTCTGAAAATCAAAACGTGATTGCAAATGTCTTGCATGCCAAGATGAAGGAGTTTTTCATTTCAGTCTATTACTACCAGCGTTTTACATTCATTATGGTCAGGGGGTGAAGTGAGAACTAGGTACTTGCTGGTTCTGAATGCCAGCACTTTCTTGATTACATTACCAGAGAATTAACATACAGAACCTGTATGAAAGCAGTAGAAATGGGCTTACTTATAGACAGTTTCATAGCTGAGGATTTCATAGCAGTTTTACAGTCCGACTCAGAAGGTTAAGAGGTTAAAAAATAGCTGTATAACCTATCCATTGCTGCAAAGAAAGGTCTAAAAGATCCAGGCTTTCAGCATTACAGTGACAGGAAGGCTATCTGTTTTTGTAAGCATTTCTTTAACTCACACTCAGTGGGCTAGCAACCCCTGGCTTCAGGGGCAGGGGGAGGGTTTTTTGTCTTGTTTTGTTTTTTTGAAGCTGTCACTGCTGAGCTCAAAATAAAACTTACAAAACTTCATATAACCTCCAAATCTACAGCAGGCTAGCCTATGCCCTAACTCTTCACACTAGAAATTGCCAAAATGACAAGTTACAATGACTCCTGTCAGGTCATTATAATCTACAAACCTTGGAGAAGATCCACTGAACACATTTAAAAAGAAAGAGGATCTTGCCTACAGCAACAAGTGGGATAAGCAGTCTTAAAAAAGCTTAAGACCTTAATACACTTCTTGTAGAGTTTCTCTTGCCTTTTATGACATAAATGTACCTCAAGCACCCCAACCAGGAACCTAGGTAGCAAATATTTGCATAGTGGATTTATGCATTAACTCACCTGTATGAGGAGCTTGGATTTCCAATAAATGCAATAAAAGAAATTAAAAGCAAGGGAAAAGACAGTGACTCTTTTACAAATGAGTCAGTGTCATGTACATTATTAGCTGTTGTTAGTTGCATGACAGATTGTTTTGTTAATCCAATCATTCTCTGAGTGCAAGTTATAAGCAGTGTATTACATAGCATTCATATAAAATAAATTGAGTCACATATTTTCTAAAAATAGTTTATCTATTCTTTTTCCACTGAACTTTAATCACTTCAAAGAAAATCCTTTCGAAAAAAGCTTCAGCGTGGCACTGTATTAGCAAACATTTATTATTTTCAAATTCTAGTTCACTTGCATAGGGTCAGTTCACACAGTGGGCAGAGGGAACTTCAGGGGCTTCCAGATGCAAGAAACAAGGAATGCCTGTCAGAACTATAAGCTTTGGAGCCAGCAGCTTAGCTGGCTCCACTCTTTGCTCTACAGGATCAACCAAAACAATTTACTCACTAAAATAGGAAACAGCACCAGCAGTGTCCTACTCAGTATTGCACGATATGTGCCTTATTGTGAGCGATCAAAGGGATATCACACACCACTTCTGCTGCTAAAACAATGGAGATATCGCTGGATTACCTGTAGAGCTAGATCTTTACTCCAGTACAGTTAAGGCACTCCTTGACACATACTAATATGGCATTTCTATTTCCACAGAAGCAGACAAGTTGGGTAACGATTTAGGAGTCAGACTCGAGAGCTGTAAAATATTCCATGGCCTCAGACGATGGGTTAGACAAGCATTTGTCAGGAAAGCCATTGCTACAGGTGATCTTGCCAGAAAATAGGGAGATGGACTAGAGAGATACTGAGGGCCCCTCCAGTTATGCTTTCTAAGGTTCTCTGTTTTCTATCCTCTTGAAAACTTTAGGGGAATAAACCAACAAGTGTTTGCTTCTCAATATACAGTTCATGGCAGTAAGAACAGCACTGCAGGATTTTGTGGCATTTGTACAGAGGCTCTTGTGAGAGAAAGCAGCCACCTTGTTCAGTAAACAATTGCCTTCAACCCACCTAGCTGACAGAGGAAACTCAGGTGATGTAATCAGCAAAGCTTTTGATACAGTCTCTCACAGTATGCTTCTGGACAAAACCTCCAGCACACAGCTGAGCAGCTAGGTTAGGTGATGGGTGAGCAACTGGCTCATAGGATGGGCACAGCGGGTGATAGGGAATGGGGTAACATCAGGCTGACAACTGGTCCCTAGTGGGGTTTTGCAGAGCTCCGTCCTTGGCCCAGTTCTCTTCAGCATCTTCATAAATGGCTTGGACACAGGACTCTAAGGAATACTGGGTAAGCTTGCCAGCAACGTCAAATTACAAGTTGTCAACTCCCTCGAGGGCAGAGAGACCTCAACAAATCAGAGGGCTGGGCAATCACCACCCAGATGAAGTTTAACAAGGGCAAGTGCCAGATTCTGCACCTGGGATGGGGCAGCCCTGGTTGTGTGTATAGACCAGGGAATAAGAGGACAGAGAGCAGTGCTGTGGAAAGGGACCGGGGGGTTCTGGTCGATGGCAAGGTGAATGTGAGTCAGCAGTGCCCTGGCAGCCAGCAGGGCCAACCCTGTCCTGGGGGGCATCAGGCACAGCATCGAAGGCGGGTAAGGGAGGGGATTGTCCTGCTCTGCTCTGCACTGGGGCAGCCTCACCTCGAATTCTGGGGACAGTTTTGGGTGGCATAATATAAGAAAGATACCGAGCTACCAGAGAGCACCCAAAGGAGGGCCACACGGATGGCGAAGGGCCTCACATTGCTGCTATACCAGCCTTATAAGAAGAAATTCACCAAAATACTCCGGGGATTTACAGCTACTTTGATGCTACTGAAAGTCAGTGTGAACAGTGACAAAAGAGGCTGTTTTGGAGGAAAGTTCTATTCAAGGAAAGAAATGGAAGCATCCAGTGGTCAAGTAGTGTTATAAAGTATTTTTTTCAGAGTTGTGGCATACTAAAAGCATAGCAATGGAGAAATATAAATCTGCTCACAATAGAAGAGTCTTGCAGCATCCATGGAATCACTATCCCAGGAGTTGTCACTCCAGAGCATTTTACCAATGAAGAGTTTGCTAAGAAGAACTTGCACTCATACAGTGAGTAACAAGGAAAGCAAATTAAACAGAAATGAGGATAGGAAAATACATATTTAAGAGGCATTCTGATCACCTGAAATTCACTCCTGAGCATCAGTAAGTTTTTGGACAACCACATACCTGGGTTATTTCTGAAACTGATTCCTTGGATCCTATATGTCCCTTCTTCTGAGGGCAAGGGGAACGGTCATTAACATCCAGGACATCTGGGGGCTCATTAAACAGCAAGATGCAAAATGTTGGGGGAGGGGAGAATCAGCAGTTTATTTCAGTAACAGTCACTTAAAAAAAAAACAACCAACCCAAAAACCCCACCATCGTTTATAATGTAGAACTCCCTCCAAAATTAGCTTACACACTGATATAAATTGGTTTTCTTTGTGGTCTAAAATTGACTTGCAGTTCAGTACTTAGTCAGAAAATAGCTACTGAAAAGCCCTGGCCTCAGAGCTTTTGGACTGTGGACTCCTTTCATCGTGTAAACAAATGCTTCAGATTTAAAGCTTTCCCATAATTGTTATGCTAACCTTGGAGCGAAACCTCTCCATTTGCATTTGAAGGAGCTAAATATTAGGCAGGAAAGAAAGTGGTCTTTTTAAAAGCATGAGAAAATGTTCCTTCTTTTTGGTCCTCAACCATCTGGGCAGGCCCTGCTCCTCTCTCTCTCTCTGGCAAAGGCAGAGAGAAGGAAAAGGGGCACGGATGGTGGTAATCTTGCTGAAAGAGAATTAAGAAATTCCTTCAAAACATGAATGAATGAGACTTCCTATAGGGGAGGGGAGTCTGTGCTCCAAAGAGATGTGAGAGGGTGCAGGCAGGGGGGAGGGAACAGGGACACAAATACATCAGTGAGCTAGTGAGTGATGTAAGAAGCACCTATGTTTTATTATGGTTTTCTCTCAACATGTTCTGGAACCCAGAGCCAGATTTCTTTATAGACCCCGCGCGTGAACCCTGCAGCTAATGGGATGTTAATGTTTCCTCTTTCACCAGTCTGAAGCTAAGAGGAGTCTTTCACTGTATGTGCATGCATACTCCTATGTGCATATGTATTCAGGTGAGAGAACAACTATGTGAACGGGAAAAAAAAAGGAGATAGAGCAGCCACGGGTTTCAGTCTCAGTTTTGTGATATGGGAATTTCATTAAGTATTTCAGCAAGGGCAAAAAGGATAACACTTGAATGAAAAACCCACAGTTCTGAGGTTTCTAGTAATACAGTTTAAATAAAAAAATTTCACAAGAGGAATCATTCTCCTTTTCAAACAGCTCTGTTTGAGGGGCTGTCTCTGTCACTGCTGCACAGGTCAAGAGATTACTCCACTAACTGTTTAGAGTTAAAGCTGTAATCAGTAGAATAAATATTTGATATTACCACAGTAAGCATGTAATAGTGAAAAACAAGACTGACAACCTTCTTAAAAATAATCTAGGCCAAATTATCTGCTGGCACAACTCTGCTCTTGAAGCCATGCCAGCAGGGAGTTTGCTGTTACATTTTGAGCTGCTAAAGGAAGTTATCACAACACATTTTCTCATGACAAAAACAAAAATAATTAATTGTACTGGAAGGAAATTGAGCAAGGATTAGTAGATTATCACATGCCAGAAATGACCAAGTTTCTGCTAGCTGTGTTACTGGTTTCTGTCTCTTTTCCATGCATTTCCTTGCAGAGCAATGGATCCACATTCATTGACTTTTCTGTTAGCATCAGAAGCAAATCAATGGTTGAACCAGCAAGTGAGATTTCCTGCATCTTGGTCATATATAATATGAGAAATAGAATTCCCTTGATATTTTCCATTACATTGACATTCAGGATTGAATTTCAGTAAAGGTTCCAGTTTCTAAAAGGAGGACAATCATCAAATACTACTTGTACATTTTACTCTTCAGATAAAATAATTGTGTTTCATTCCAGAGCTGTACAGTGCCAAGGAAGAGGGGTAGCCACCAGGAGGATTCCGCAGAAATTTCCTGAAACTACCAGGAATCCTTGTAAATGTGATTATGAACATGAGTCAAGCCCAGGAAGAAGTCAAGAGTCACCAAAACAGTAGCCCTGCATTCATAAGCATTATCTCTGTGCTTGTGTACACAAAGTATATGGGAAATTCATCCCATAAAGGCCAAGGTATATAGTGGGATTTAAACCCACTACAATACTCACTAGAGAGGTCAAAGAAAAGACAAAAAGCAGACAAAATCATGCCTTGCCTTCACCTGCACAAACACAGGTTGTGTACTTCAAGTCTCCCGAAATTTTGCTCAGCAAGAAAGTGGACATGCGTGAGGAAAACTAAGTATGATATATCCTAAACAAAAATGAAAAATGCAGACGTAATTGTCATTAGCCCTTGGGAGAAGTTCTCCATTTTATTAAGCAAAAAGTAAATTATGCCTTGCCTGACTCCCAATGAAAAGAACAACAAAATGGAAAAAAAGTGATATTGGATTAGATTTAATTGCCATGTATGTTTTCCCTACCAACACATTGAAGAGTGTCATACAAGCTCCAGACTCTTCTTTACTGTGGGTTGGAGTATATAACACTTTTTACTGAACACATTAGACTCCAGCAGCAAATTTCAAAATTTATGAGAAAAAAATCCCAAACATCTAAACCCTGATTTTTGTACTTATTTTTTTCTGAGATTAAGAGCAGAATGAAGAACCATAGTTTACATCTATGTAGATTTTTGGTGCCTGTACCAAGCAGTATAAATGCACTCAAGCTATCATTTTTTCAGTTGTACTATCAGCTGCAGAGGTTCCATTTTCTTGGATATGTCAGGGATGTAAAGTCAGCTCTTTCTCATTCATGTTTCACCAACTTATTTTCAGGGCAAGCAGAGGAGGGAGGCAATAAATGCATATCCTAACAGGTGGGATCTACCACACACCAATACCTAATTCTGATACACCTGAGCTTCAGAGTTTATAGGGATGCTGCGAGTTTCCCTTTCCGTGCAAAGGGCACCTTTTCTCTCAGACTGACACGAATCCTATCAATGCCTCCAAAAAGGCAAACATTCTTTAAAAAAGTGAACAAGTCCTACTCATTTTTCAGAATGGCTTAGAAACAAATTGAAATTAATTCAATATTTATCAGCTGAACGATTGAGGTTTTGATTCCCAAATTGTTAAACTATCACAAGCCCAAGAAGGAGGAAGCTAAAAACTCAGTTGTCATTTCTGCTTAGTTCCCATTTCTTCCCAGCTCTGTTTCTGATGACTCTTGCCAGTTCTAGATTAAGATGCTGACAGTTCACTGCCCACGTGATCATTATTAAAGTCTTTGCTGTATTTGTTAACGTACAGTTCCAGCCAAAATGGAAATTCCTTATTTCTTGCCCCAATACAGTAGTACGCTTCCACTGGATGTGCTGTAATGAACGCATGGCTCCATATATACAGAAACCATGGTCACTGGCCCAAAAGCAAGTCATTGGCTCCTAAAACACGTTTCTGCAATAACTTTGGTGGTCAGCATGACAGTCACACTTCACACTGTCCTCTTCAGCCCACCAGACTTTTTACCAGACCCATCATGGAACAGCTTTAGGCACAGACCAGCCTCCCCAGTGGCAGTGAGCTGATCCTCAGGCAATTAACTATTCCATCCTCCATCTCTCTTCACATCCAGGGATAGTTTTTCCCAGATGCATTAGCCAGCTGCTCACAAACATAACAGATGCTCAGTTTGACTGGTTTTAACCCAAAAGATATAATTAGTGTCAGTTTAACATAAAGACCAAAGAATAAAAATTTTAACAAAATAGTTGAACGTAATTACGCTTAGATAAACACTGATGCTGAACACACAGGGCTATGTATGGTTGAAACCAGAATTTGCAACAGGCTTAAAGTTGTCTTTATTCCCAAACAGTTTCACCCTCTTTCTACCACTAGCAAGAGAAGTATCATCTGTCTCCCAAGAAAAAAAATACTGTCCTCATCAGGAAAGAATGATTCTCTGTATAGTCCTTCCACAGAGATAGTTGATTTTTACTGCATTACTATACCCCTCATATAGAACCTAGTTGCTAAGAGTCAAAGAACATTACTCCATTTCTGGGACTGATTTATTTTCAAAGCTTCAGTGATGCAGCCAACACATGCATCTGTTTGGACAAATTCTGAACTCTACCACCATGTGCTTTCCCATGTAACTATTTCCTTTTCAGTATGTTGGACAGCTGCAACCTGACATCCTAGAGGATTTCATTAGTGTATAGAGTTTATAAAGAGTTAGGTTGTTCTGTGAAACATATGATGAAAGAAGGAAACTCCAGTCAAAGCTGTCAAACATTGCTGCTCCAAGATAGGCTCCAAGCTCTTTATCTTGACAACTAAAGCAGGCATTCCCTTGCCAGAGAGTGACCCTACCATATACTTCTTTTGCAGTCCCAGCTTCAAGCAACCAGAGTATGCTAGTTTTGCATAGATCCTAATTAAGAATGAATTTAGCAACAGACTTTGGAATGTATTTAGAGTTCTCACATGAATCTTTTAGACATGCTTGATGCCAAATGCTCGGTGTGGCATAATACACACAGTAGGACTTATACCTTTAAACTCATGCATTTTTGAAAACAACATGGGTATATTTTTGAATTTAAGCCTGACACCCATCATCTTTTACAAAAAAGGGTTCCTACAGGGTTTCTAATATACAAAGCAAATGGCAGACAACAATCAAAATCCCTGTTGCTACTATAGGTGATGGACTCTTGTTGTCTAGCACTTGGCAGCTATCACAGAAGGAAAGGGACATAATTATACACACTTGAGGCTTCATTTCCTTCACGAGCACCCTTCATTAGTACTCTGGCAAATATACTTGCACATCTTCAGGAAGACAAACACTGCTTTTTGCAGGATGCCTCATCAATGCACTAATTTGTGGTGGCAAAACACATAGCAAATCATTTATCAGCTTTTCTGTGGTCTTTCCATACACTGGGGAAGGCATGAGCCAGCTATTGCCACATTATGTGTTGATAGCAAGGGCCAATACGATTTCGTATAGCCTGGGTTTTTATGTTTGCCTCTTTAAAACATAAAGACCCAAACTCTGCTGCTGATTTTCCTTTTTCCTAGGGCAACTCTTTTCATCCTCTCCTCCTCACATCTAGTTTGTATGCTCTTTGGAGTGGGAATATTTCCGTATGGCACTTCCCAAAAAGGATTTTGTTGCAAATGTCTCAAGGAGTCAGCTCTGAACTTCTGACACAATTTCCTTTCCTGTCTGCTGCTGACTTCATATGTGACAACAGGCAGGTCAGTAAAGCCATCCACACCTCATTGAGACTCTACCTCTAAAAGGGACAGAGAGACACGATGCATACTGTCCCATCAGGTACACAATTCACAAGGTAAACTTGTTTGCTGAGGCTTCTTGGAGACTGATAAAACTCAAGTGCTAAAATCCCATTCTTATTAACACTTTGCTCAGAAGTTCCTCACCAGCCCTTTCTACAGCTTTAAAACAGACTTTTATGATGCTGCTAACTTATAGATTTTTACTTTGTAGACGGTTTTGCCAAGCTGTAACAGAGTAAGATTTTGGGGAGATGTCCTCTCATCCCATGCATTCTCTGATTTTCCAAAGGGCAGATACCACTCAAAAATCCTGCTCACGTATAAAATGTAGGTACTACCCCATCCCTCACACACGGACAGCACTGACATTTTCAGACAGTAATATTATTTCATTTTTTAACAATTTCATTTTCCTCCTGGAGCCTCTGTAATATTTTGGGACATCACCAGGCTTATAGAAGCGGCCATACTCTCCCCTCTCAGCTCCTGTTCTCTGTTCATTCATAAACTCAGAAGTACCCTGCACAACACAAAATCCTTTTGTGGGTAATGTGATGTACATATCATTGCATTAGCCATATTTACTAAGCTATAAGCAAATTATGTTTTGCATCATAGCCGTGAAGACAAATATAGTAATAGAATCAGGTACCTTTCCAACCAGATGGAAATTTTCTAATGCAATAGGAAGTTGCTTATTAAATACAATGAACTTCTGGTGTCAGGAAATACAAACTGCAAGCATCATCAGGTGAAGGGAAAATGGCTACTTTAACGATCCTACGCACAGATACATAAATTTATCCTGATTAGAAAAAAACCCCAGTCAATAGTTAGACTCTCTTAAATGGGGTTGTTAGTTTGCAATTTTTTTAAAATACATATCACAATAAGCTGCTAAAGAAAAGACTGTTATCACCTATTCACAAGTGGAAAAAGAAGCTGTTGCGTAAGACCTGACTTTAGACCAATATTGAAATAAAGAACAAATCCTTTAAAGCACTCTGACATTAACATTTTATGCAGATGTTCTAGACCTTCCAAGCAGTGATATGATCTGAGACAGGCTGTACCAATATTTTTAAAAGCAACACCTAGACCAAGTGAATGGTGCTTTTACATAATTTGTGAGAAAGAGCATCAAGAACGTGCGAGCTGCAAACCAGCAGAGCAAGACAATTAGCAATGCATTTATTGATATCAAGAGAAAAGTTCTTTCAATAGGAATTATCAAATCCAGGATGGCAATTAAAGAATAGCCTATCTTATTGATTACTCTGTGCAAACTGGTCACTGAGCAGTTACTGAGTAGTTCCAGTTCACCATGCTTTGCAGATGAAGACAGATAAGGACACAGCCTCAAAAACCTAAAATTTAACCTTCCATTGTAAGGCATACCATCCTCAAAATGGACTTATCACAACAAGGTTGAATAAATGGATACATTCAAAACATAGAACCTCACTGAAGCTCCAGAAGAGCAAGTTGCTTTCATTTAGGTGCACAAAACCAATTCACCGGAAAATGCCTGAATGAGAGCATCTGGGCTTGAACTACCTGAAGAAGTGTTCTGCCACAAAGAGGCACCAAAAAAGGTTACGTAATTCCTGTTACAATAGTCCTCCTGGGTGCCTGGATAAAGGGCACTGTGAAGTACAAACTAGGACAGTGGTGTTCCATTATTAAGGCTCCACCAGTATTTCTTCTTAATGGGTACTTAGCAATTTTCTAGCTCTCTTCCTGAATATTTTGTTTCAGCAGTGCTCCAAACAGCAAATATTTGCAGTGTGGATTTTCTAAGGGTTGTTCCGGCTTTTAGAGGTTAAACTAAGCAAGAATTATTTTTGTTCTTGGTTGCAAACAGTAGCATACAGTCCATTCAGCGTTTCTGCACAATAACCCACCTACTTTCTTCATAAAACAAATTAACATCACAAATCAATATTCAGAGGGGGCTTTGTTTTGTGCTGGTTTTAAGTGACAGAACTGCTTGCTTTTCCTGTCAGAAGAATTCTACCAGGAGCATGCATTTTCAGTCCAAGAAGCTGTCACATCAGCATATTTCGGGGAGACGATAGATGTTAGCTCGCACGCCTTCTCATCCTTCTCTGAGAACTCAACACAACAGCCTGCCACCCACCACAGTAACCTAAGAGATAAAACACAGAACAGCACTTACAGAATGAGAGGGCTTTGGAAGCAAAGCCAAATTAAAAAGACACACACAATAAGACTATAGCTGAGCATCGAAGTGCAACATCATAGCAGGTAATAACGCAGAAAACATCCTGGTGACACAGCTATCCTGCTCCTACAGCCAGCTCAACCTAACCTATGTAGCACAGCACTTTTCAGGCTTGCTGTAGGAGTCTCAGGCTCAAAGACCTACTTCCTTAAATCAAAGTTATCATTAGTAAGTATACAGCGTTTTCCAACTTAACTGCCTAGGAACTGTAGCCTAAAAAATGCATGCGCATGAGGTTACAAAAACACCACATGCAGTACTCATGGGAAGTCAGAGGTGTCTGTTGTATTTGCTCATTGGGGTGGACTAACTGGGATCCACTGAGGATTAAGAGGACCAAATAGCTGTGAACCTCAAGACACGAAACCCAAGGCCATACAGTTCAGGGCTAATGCCATTCGAAGTTTATCATTAGCAAAGGACAAGGAAGAGAACCTGGGAAAACCAGGTGATCACTGGATGAAAATGAGCAACCAGTGTCATAGTGCAACAAGAAGGAAATTAAATTCTATGGGATTTTAATGAAAAAATTTCAGTGAGATCTCTCTCAAATGCCAATCTCCAATTTCACCTGTTCAAGAAAGGATTATCAAAACACCTCTGGTAACGTGTTGTAAAAGTTCTAGTGTAGAAATGGGCTGCTAGAGGGTAAGAACACTTTGGAGAAGAGGCCAGAATGCGTTGGTAACCACTGCAACAACCTTGAAGAGACACATCCAGATGAAGTCCAGCAGTGAGACCACCAGTAAACTATCCTGCGCTGTGTGGACAAGCCTTGCCTTTTAAAGGCTTCACTTTCAAGAAATACCAACACAGACACATGGTCACTGAAACAAGCATTCTTTGCATGCACATTAGTACCATATTGACTACTCGCATCACTGGGCTGGCATACAAGACATTTTCCCTCTGGGCACAAGATTCAGGCATTGCAAACATGTAGGTATCACCCAAGCTTCAAACCTCCAAAACATTGCAGCATGCTTCTATTTTCTCTTGGCAATTCTTTTCCTAAAGCAGGCATAACACATGTCTTTGTGTTAGCTTATGCCCACTTTTACCTGTGGAGGTATGTTTGTGCACAGAGAGAAAAGACTTCATGGCACCTAGTGTGGAAAAACACATTTAGCTTTTCCTTATTAAACAAGTCCATTAAAATTATCCAAAAGGTAAACATTCTGTGCTACTACTCGAAGATTGCTGTACCAGGATTTCAAATCCAGTGTTATCACTATGAAAAGAAATTCTGGACAGCTAGCAAAAACATGGCTTAACCAAGCAGGGTTTCTTTTACTCATGGCTGCAAAAGCAATAAGGAGAAAGTGAAAATAACCCCAAAGTCAGCCTTCTGTATGTCATGCTATTCTCTTTTTCTTTCCAAAGCTAGCAAAAGATTCAATAAATTCAATAATTAAGAAAAAAAGGAGTTGCTTATAATTACTACAGTATTAAAGAAATATATTTCACTTTGTATGGCTTGAAATTTTGACATCATTCTTGGCTTCAGTATCATACCCAATTAGAAACCCCTAGAAGAGGGAGAACGACAAGAGCCATTAAACGTGTCACAACACAGGGTGAAGGGAAGAAGTGCTGGAAGTGGAGGCTTTTCAAAGTAAGCATAGGAAATTGTGCTGCACAATGAGTGCAGAATATGTTTTTTTCTCTTCCCCCACCCAGCCTCCACCTCCTGCCCCGCTACTCATGACATACACACACATTTTATGGCCTAAGAGCCAACGAAAAAGGGTGTGTTCTTTCAGGTTTATAGCCTTGACTAATGGAATTGCTCTAAATAACATTTTGATCTTGTAAGGTCATGCAGAGTGCTATACCTTTCCTTTAATGATTCAGGTCTGGACGAAGCATTTCCCAGAATTGAGATGGTAATGAAGTCATTAGTTTCTTCCTACTTGAAGCTCTGGCTAGGAAAGGGAATTCTATGGGTAAAGTCTGAGAGGGTCTTTTTCATAAAGCTCATACCCAGCTGAGCTGTAACACCTGTTACATTTTCCCAGGAGCCTGAGCTGCAGAGCATTTCCAATCTATTTGCTCTTCTTCTCCTACAGCACATTGACAAAAGCTGAGGGAATGGGTTTTCTAAGGGAGTGCTAATTGAAAAAAAGAAAAAAAAAAAAATCAATGCCTGGTGCAAATGTTAACTCACATCCTAGCTAAGATAGTGATGATTATTTCCTTGTCTTTGAAAATACAAGCCATTCCAGACTGCATTTAAATTAAAAATACACATTTGAAATAGGTTCTTTAATAATTCCTCACCTTTTATGTATGATACAAAGGATGAAAAATTACTCCAAAAAACTCCCACTGTTGAAAACAGGCCCTTACACTAAGTTTTTGATACTAAAATACAGTCACTGCTCAGTAGAGAAACACAGCACTAAGCACATGCCAATAAATATAGAGCTAACAGTTATATATACATTCTTGCAAATAATAATTCTTGGAGAAACATTTTTAAAATAGGGTTTCTCAAGCAAAGAGAACAATAAGTCTGGATGATCAAGTTCAATCACTGAGTCTCCGTGGGGAGAGGTGTGCAGTTTATTCACTTGGATCAGCAGTATGCTTGACTTAAGGAAATTCCAAATCACTCAAGAACAACACATCCACAAGTTAGACTCAAAACTGATAGACACATAGCAATCAGGAAATGTATCTTGTTTTGCCACTGGTACCCTCTCAGACCTCCCTCCAAAGTAAGCCCATTTATAAATTACGTTTTATAGAGCAGACCCAGGTGTTGCAAGGCATTTTTGGTCTTGCCAGCTAATTAGCACATATGCATACACACAGAGTAATAGAGCATTAGAAAGGAAAGTAGTAAGAGACATTCCTTGACTAAGGAATCTGTTCCTTCTACCAGATCGAAACAATGCAGCCTTACTGAGCACCTGAACATGCCACAAAAAATCAGCTTTTCTCAGTTGTGAAGGTATGGTCTAGTGGTGGGACACACTTCTCTTTTTGCTTCAGACTTAGGTGGTTGCTGCTGTGAGCACTAAGGCTTTATAGTCAGAGACAGAATGAGATTCTGAAGAAATGTCTGAGAGTATCCCCAGCATCCTAAACACAACACTGAGGCTTCAGCACATCTGTTATTGGAGTCAGAATATTCTGTTGCATTGCACTTTTTCCCTCATTTTTATCTCTTAAAAGCAGTTCTGAAAAACCTCTAAAAATGACCGGGGTTTTTCAGTTGGGTTTCTTTATTTTTTGGGGGTTTATTGGGATGGATATTTTTTTGGGTTTTTTGGTTTTGTTTGATTTTTTTTTTTAGTTCAACAACATAGTTCACAAGTGTATAAATAAATGGGATATGGTATGGAAATTCCTGAGCATCTTCCCACCATTTAGGAAGTCCATAAGCAAGAAAGAAGAGGCATATCATTAAAGTATAAAATTAATCTTGTATTTTTAATAAAACAGAAGGTGAAGGGTGTAAGTCAAGAAAGAATTTAGCATTGATATGCTAAAATATCACACTAGAAAAAAGTAAAGCATTTATTACAAAAAGCTGAAGTAAGGACTTTATTGTACTTTTCCCTCCAGAAACATCAAGCCAAGTTATTGTTTTTCTTTTTGTATTAAAAATCTTAATGAAGTATCTGGAAAGTAGGGAATTATTATAGACTAAGTTCTGATCATTTTGCTGGCAGACCACAGCATGGTTACCTTTCTGATTTGCCGAGTCTAATCTACACAGCCATGAGAAGTAACTTTGCTGCCACGTTTTATCACAAGGCCAGGTTATTTTCCCAGGAAAATAAAGTAGAACCGCTTTCTGTTGATGTTTATATCCCCAAAATCATTGGATATAATCACACTATATAACAAACCTACTTTTACTTTCTTTTGCCTTTGCTTTTGGTCAGCCCCAGCCAGGCAGTAGATCGTGCCATGTCAGAGAGTCATAGAATCTTTAAGGCTGGAAAAACCTCTAAGGTGGTCAAGTCCAACCATTATCCTCACACTGCCATGTTCACCACTAAACCATGGCCTCGTGTGCCACATTTACATATCTTTTAAACACTTCCAGGGATGGTGATTCCACCACTTCCCTGGGCAGTCTGTTCCAATGCCTAAATACCCTTTCACAGAACAATTTTTTCTTAATATCAAATCAAAAACATCACCCCAGTGAAGGAAGGGTCTGTAGGCAAGCAGGAGACAGCATCTCACACTCAGTCTCAATTCTGAGCAGATCAAAACAGCAGCTTAAAATTTTCCCTTGTCAGCTCAGCCATTGTTTTTCACTGTAATGTGAAAGTTTGCTATTTGATGAACCTGAAACACTCCTACTCCCCCATTTTAGCCATTTCCCAGCAGCTGCATCCCTCTTGTCCACTGTTTTCATAATTATTTTCTCACTTTCATCCAAACTGCCCCTTCATTCAGCAAGTGGTGTCCTCCCCACAGAGAACTATTCCTCTTCTTTACCTATTCACCCAAGTGAGCTGCACAAAGTCCAGCTCAGACCTTTCTAAACTTCACAAGCATCTTTATATATTCCTGCTTTACACTGGTTACATCCTCATATTAGTACCCTTCTGAAGACTTCTGAAAACAAGTAACCAGATCTACTGGTATTCCATGCAAGGCAAAGTATCCCAGCTGGATGGAGCACATTCTCTATCCAGTGCTAAGCCTTCCCAGAATGAGGTGATTCCTGAATCACCTGCAATCAAAATCTGCTGATGGTAAGTTTACAGAGCTCCTATCGCCTTTCCTTTTGGAGAGCAAAGGCAGATGCTGGCAAACAACTGTCTGAAAATGACTGTGCCCTAAAGACTTCACAATCTTCGAGTTTCTAGTTTCAACTTTCTCCATATTTACACATGAGCTGGCCATGGCTTGCCAAATGGGCAAGGCTGGAAACCTGGAATTCAGATACTTTATCTGTACTCTGGAATTTGAAGAGAAGTAGAAAACTGATTCATTTCAGCTTCACACTTGGCACGAATTACTTTCTACACTGTGTCAAACTGTTAAGTAAGAGCGAACTGTTGAAAACAAAAAATATTCCTTCAGTGTTTCTTCCCTGCCTACAGAGGGTGCGCAGTAGCAGTCCAGCAAAGGCTGCTGTCCCACGTGCTCTGCTACTGAGGCAGGATCATGAAGTGAAAGGTGTCATTCAATGGGGCTGGGGCTGCCTGTGGTATAAACAGGCTGTAAATCTGACTACATGTTTGAATATGTCAAGAATTATCACAATAGAAACTATGTATAAGCAAGGACATGAAATGGAAGTTAAATAACTTGAATTATAATTAACCACAACCAACCTGGCAATAATCACAAATGCCTTTTAATGTCTAATAACCTTCCATATTTTTGCCATATGGAATGACTCACTTCATTGCACTTTTCCCAAAATTAAGAGGGTCAACAGCAGCACACGACTTCAGGTTGCCTCTGGGAGAAAGCTTTGGCAATGCTGATTAAACAGAAAGATATCACCCGTAGCTCAGGACTATCTGAGAGCAAGAAAACATAGAAGACTAAGGGAATATTCTGGGAAAGTATGGCTCCACGCATGAGAACCCTGTTCTCATACTGCTCCCCAGAGAACTGCTGCTGGTCACTCTTGGAGAGCAAGCAAGGTGGGTGTTTAGACTCTCTGATGTCAGAACTCTGCAGCAGGGAAACCACCACTCAAATGCTCATAGACCATACTTGAATTATAGAACACAGTGACATCCAAGCTGCCTGTGCTTATGTAAGTTGAAGAAATGTAATGTGGTTTCACAAGTGGGGAACTGAGGCACAGGGCAATTTTGCAAATTCGCCAAAACACCACAGTAGTTTTGAGGGCACCTCTTGAACCACAGTTCTGATGTTAGAGCATGGTCGAAATTCTTCTAGCACACAAATACAATCAACAACTCCATATCCAGTAGGGGTCATAAGGGACATGATTTTGTAATCTCATTTGTCAGAAATCATGCTAGAACTTTGACCCTTCAAGCTGAATTTAGGTGGATCAGATGCTAAACCAGAGAAAACATTTCCTCCCAACCGCAAGCAAAACCAGGTGAGCTGCGTTTGAATGTGAATCAAATGCAATAAAATAATGACTTACTGTCTTAAAAACATTCTTTAAATGAACATCTCGATATAAAATAAATGCAAGATTACATAATTTATTTACATTGGTAGGTGTTTTATACTTCACTTCTGCAACAATATTATACACAAGTTAATAAAATCATTCCCTGCCACAGACTGGGTTTGAGAAAAAAAAAAATCCCAAACATTTTACAATCTTGTTTAATTACTCTGTTTTCTTACAGAGCAATTCACCTTATAGCCTCTCTTTTCCCAAATAATAATTCTGCCTTTGGACTAACCTAATAAACTGCTACAATTATCAAGTTATCATAAATACCTCAATGCTTTAACAAATTTACTGACATCCTCCAATCAAAATCTATATTTCGGATTAAGGCAATACTGGTCACTTGCTATATACATCCAGACTGAAGAACACATGCAAAATACACCCTCAGACACCAAAATCCATGGAAACTAATGTAAAGAACTCTAAAGTTTTTTAATTAGTAATGCATTTTAATTATGACAAGTTTTCCTATACTTAAAGCTTTAACTTTAATACATAAAATTTTCTTTTTCATTTAAAAGCAGAAAGCTTGGGCTCTGTCACCCAAGTGTTGACACTTCAAGAGCAAAGGAAAGGTACCAGTTGTTCTTATATTCATCACAAAGATCAAAATAAAAGGAGAACCACAGAACATGGCAGAGATTTAAAGCTGAAATTAAATACCCTGTGTACATTCTGAAGTAAATTAGTTTTGAGTAAGTTAACAGCCTTTGAAATCTCAAATACAGCGCTGCACATTTTCCTCATTTCCCCACCTTCTCTCTGCCATTGAAAGTGTACAGCTAAGGAAGAAGAGAAGAATGGAAAGGAACTCAAGCCTGACTGCTGTTCACACTCTAAGTTGTATGTTATGTACACAGGGTTTTACTGTGAACTGACTTGGAACAGAGCTTGTGTGAAATTTTCTTACTAAACTCACTTTTTTCATTCAACAAAGCATAGTCACTCAGAAGGTACCACATGTCCAGATGCCATTCCTCACTGGTGATCTTTCTGCCCACCCCAACCTTACTAAAGTTTAGTAATTAGGAAACTCAGTTGGGGTTCTTACCCAGATTCAAGCCCCCAGTCTAGCTGGCTGTTTCACAGCAACAAGACCATCTAACCACCAAGTATCTCCCCTTTCAAGTGTTCTTGTTGGAGCTGTTATAGCTTGTACCAGTAACAAGCAATATACCACCAGAAAAAAAAAAAAAAAAAAACGCAAAACAAGTGGTCATCTTGGTCACTTCTCTGGGGTTATGGAAGGCAATAAACACAAGTCACGCATCTTAAGCCAATACCTGACCACAGACTCCTCTGCAGGGTTCTGCTCCCTCCATCCTACCCCAGGTGAAAGAATTTGATACAAAAGTTCAGCACATTCAGGGCAGAGAGGTGGAGGACCGCAGATGCTGATTTTACAAGACAGAGTACAAAGTCAAAGGGAATTCAACAACACTTCACCCACTTCAGTGTCCTTGAAAAATCCCCAGAAGTGCTGATCCTTATGTGTCTTTCTACACTTGAGAACTGTGCCTGAGTGCCTTGTACAGGTTCTATAAACAAGAGACAGACAAGCTCCTCACAGGCAAAGCAGACAAGACAGCAAGCAGATTCTCCAAGGCAACCTGTACAGTGTTTACTGACAGTAAAGCATCACCACATGGCATTTCCTCAAAGTGGTAGGTGTCTCAGATTCTGGGAATGACATTCCTGGGAATTCTTCCCATGTCTGCTCCTTTGAACAGTATTATAAAACTCCATACATAAGATTTTATGTTAAAGCAATTGTATGGCACATTTACTTCTCAAATTTTATGTCACGAACACAGGATTATTCTGCCTCTTAAGTGAAGTGTTTACTATGAAAAAATAGTTAAAGGTAGGATGAGATGATATTTATGCCCTAAAGAAAATTCTACCTCATTCAAAAGCCTCCTCAAGCTTATTACTGATGCATTAGTAAAAAAAAAAAAAAAAATCAAAACCAAAACAAACCACAAACAAATTAGCTGAAACTTAAGTTACCAGACCCAACAGTATATGCCCCTACCTTTCACAGCAGATGCATGATCTTTAGCTATGACTGCACCAATGTATTCCACCAATGACAGATCTGATTCAAGTCTTTATACCATTTACTTTTCAGGTTTGTATTCCTACTGTGGGCCACTATCCTTCAATTGTGCTGACTCAAGTGTTTACCTAGCTATATTCTTGATAGGATTCTCTCAATATTATTAATATTTTTTAAAAATCCTGAAGAAATAATTTCAAAAACACACAAATTTGTGGAGTATAAAAAAAAAAAAAAAAAACCCACACACAAAACCAAAACCCTACAGATGATTTTAACTGATCTTCCTTAAAGTATTCCAGTGCAAATGTTTGAATTGTGCAACAGAGAGAAAGCACATTCTGGAAGTGAATAAAGCTGAGCAGTACCATGTTGTGCCATTTCTACATTGTATTAGCTCCTCAAAAGTCGTGAGCACAGAATTATAGCCTTGATATTATAAATTCCTTGCTTTCTCCTCCCCATCTGTGCTCATCATGCACTCTTTCATGCCAAATTCCTCCCTAGAGGAACTGTGGATCCCTTTTCTAGCTTTAGCACTGGTGTTTGAACATGCCAGTTCTCACAAAGCTCTTAATATACCACTTTTCAAACATTCATTCACGCACAGTTTTACACTATCTCAGCATCAAATAACTGAAATAGTAAGTAACTTTTGTTTCGTTTTGTGAATTTGACATGTTTTGGGGGTTTCAGGCTGGGTATTAGGAAAAATTTCTCCACCAAAAGAGCGGTTCAACATTGGAACAGGCTGCTGAGAGAAGTGGAGTAGCCACCATCCCTGGAAATGTTCAAAAAAGAAGTCGACATTGCACTTCATGATATGGCATAGAGGGTATGTTGGGACTCGGTTGAAGGTTGGACTTGATGATCTTGCAGGTCTTTTCCAACCTTAATGATTCTATGTTCCCCAAGATCAGTTTGGACAGTCTGTCGAAGGGTGATCGTGCCTCTTCCAAATGCTGATCATCTGCCTTGTTGACGATAAGCTCTGTTGGGTACGCACTACCTACACACAGCATTCGTGCATTGTGTAAACTGGTGGGAGCTCCCCTTTTTCATTGGTCTTGAAGGCTGGGGTTTGGGGGTTTTGTTTGTTTGTCTTAAAGTGGACTGTTAGGTGTGACTTGCAGCGTAACCTCCCAACACCACAAGGTAAGCCAGGGACAGATGCTGCTCAGCTGTATCCAGAAACCACAATGCGAAGAGTGACTCTGGTTATGGTGAGAAGAGTGAATGGTGAATACACATGCAATGACACTGAAGATACAGAGAGAAGACACATAAACAACATCTTTGAAACTGATGATGATACCAAGGAAGAGCTGGAGCAGACATTAAAACTGGATAATAGAGATGCATCATGTTATCATGAAATTACAAGACAAGTATTCTTGTCTGCTGGGATACTGCTTCTCAGTTTTTTGGTGAGGGCTGCATACTTCTTCAGCAATTTCTAGGTAAGAAGAAAACCAGAACATTGCTTAGCAGTCCTCCCACACTGCCAAATAAACAAAAGAGAAGTAGTGATCAGAGGTAGCTGGCTCCACCTCAAAGATATCTAAAAGGAAAATAGGGGGGAGCAGAACAACATCCCAGCGGGAAAGTTTATAACTACTTAGAATTGAAAGAAAACAAATCAAAAAGATGCTGTACACCATCACTATCTTCAATAAATGATATAAGAAGAGGGGAAAGTGAAGGAGACTGGTGCATCATAAGGTAAGAGACTCCTGGAATAGGGAAGGCAGGTCAGTGTCACATCAAAAACTACACAAACACTTTTGGTGGGAAGTAAGTGACTACATCCTGAGAGGAAATACATGTGCCATCAGACACACCGTGTGGCTTACTTCTTGCTATCACGCGTCAAATATGTCTAACCCCAGTAGTCACAAAGGACAGGACAAGACTTGAAATGGGTAAACTGCAAAGAGGTCACACAGGTAAATACCTATGCAGTTTCCCCATGGATGAATCTCCTGGAAATCACTGAACTGGAATTGGGTATTTCTGAAAGATACTCAGTAGTCAGTCTACAACTACAGGCTCTGAACTGTAACTGCCAGGAGTAATCAACAACCTTTGTTGAAGAGGTAGTTGGATGAAGAGCTGTCAAAACAGTCCATTCTTGCCTTAAGAAGGCAAGGTCCTCCCCATCCTCCTTACCTCTGGCCACATGAACAGTATCGGAGGGAAAAGACACCTCAAATTGTAGGAACAACCATAAATCCACCTCAGATACTGTGAGGCCCTGTACAAAAGCACATGTAATGTGCTTTTTCCTCATCTGAGGAACGAGGAAGGATTCAGCACTCTCTCACATTCAGAGGAGGTAAAAGATGGAGAAAGTGGGGGAGGGGAAGAAGACCAAAATCGCTCCTGTGATATGGTAAATCCTCAGATTACAAGACTTGGGGGCAGGGAAGAGTTTAGGCAGCAAGCTGACAGAACAGCCCCTCCACCCCCTCGCTAGACTAGTTCTCCATGAGGATATTCAGCTTCAGTTTACATTTGTTATCAGGTCAGCTTTCTATGCAACCTAAACAATAAAATACGTGCAGGAGAGGTGGGCAAACTGAATGCATTCTAATTTATCACATAAAGCAGGGACAGCCTAATTCATGTACCATTCCTACCCTCATTTACACAGGTAAGAAAGAGCAAAAGGGAGGAAAAACTCCTGGGGGGGGTGGCATGGGGGGCGGTGGGAAAAGCCTTTTTATTTTGCTAAAGGACCCCAGGGAAGGGCCCCTGAAGCAGAGGCCCTGCTTTTACAAATGCTTCCCTTTCCTTACACGGTTCCTTTAATACAAGTAAAAATTTCAAATTCCTCATTTGTTTAGCCTGAAATCCCTTGCACATTTCCCACAAACTACTTCCTTTTCTCTCTTTTTAGCTGGACTCCCTCTCTTTTTAATGAAGAGAAGTTCAGAGAGTTTTTCCCATGAATAGATGGCGGGCACCTGGGAGTTATGAATTTTAAAGTGATCATTTTCTTTCAGCCCCGCTGGACAATGGGGATCTCCTTTTGACTCACTTTCACAGCTTTGAGAGGCTCTCAGATCAGCCACATTCCAATCAGACTGGAGTCAGATCAGAGCCAGGCTGGACTGCATCAAGGTCTCTCGCACAGAAAGACAAGGAGCAGATGGCCAACACTGAGCTCTCCTCCCCTTTTCAGAGTGCAATGGAAGGCAATGTGGGAAAGCGTTCCCCCAGCATTGCCTATTGATTTCTGAATAGGACCACCACATGCCACCAGCCTGTAGGTATGAACCTCTGTTAACAGATGGTGAGATCATTATGAGCAATTAATTCCTTTAATGTATCAGTGGGAACATGTTGGAAAGGGTGATGCAAGCACAGAGTGAATAGTGAACTTCTCATTCCTCGGGGAGAGTTGCAGCTACATCACTGAGGGATGGGAACGGTCTTTCAAGACCCTGTGCATACTGAGAACCAGAGTTAGCCATTTGGTCCACAGACACAAGGCATGGTTTTTATTAACTAATCATCCCTCCCTCGTTGATATGTGATTAACAACAGATTTCTTTCTAGGTCATTTTTGGAGAGACAAACAAATCAAAACAATGGGAAAAATATCCCAAACTATCAACACGGCAGGAACACAGGGAATTCAGTCGTAAAGACAAGGAGGGAATATTGCTACCAAACTTTTTGTTACATAAAATTTGATTTAGACTGGCTATAAATTAAAAAGGAGACAGACTATTTTGAACACAGCTATGTGTATATAAATAAATGCGAAGAATTCATAATAGGTCTTAGCACTGAAAATAGAAGCATACAAAATAAGCCCTTAGCAGGCCTGTCAGAAAGTAACTATGAAAGGAGCTTACAAGTAAGTTATAGATTGTACAATGTGAATATAGATATCATATTGAAATGCAGAGAAATCCACAGAAAATGCTGCATATTTACTGCTATTCATTGTGATCTCAGTAAATTAAAATTCACTGTGCTAATAACAACTCTAAGAGTAGGACATTCCCGCATCATCTGCTTTACATGCATTTATATGACAGGCTTTGTTGTGGTGGTTCTTTTTTTTTCTTCATTTTTGAGACAGAAGGAAAAACTGAAAGCACAATATAGATGGCTAGTTAGCTCTTGGTCTTAAAGATGACAGCAGAATGTGAACAGGAAATACAGGCAACTATTCACTTATTCATATTTAAATGACACTTTTTGCTTGTAATTAAGACACTCAAGTCGTGTCTCTGTTCATGAAATTTACATAACTGTACAATAGCTTGCCTAAGTGAACAGCAAATGGTAGTTAACCTTGAAGTGTATTATCTTAATTGAATAAATCTGGCTATAGTTCAATAAATTTAAACAGAAATACATCTTTAAAATACTAAAATAATTTTTAAAAATGCATTTTCTTTTACATCTTAAGACGGATTGCTGCTTTTCTCCTAGATTTTTGTTTCTGCTGTAACACTGGTCCTTTAAAAAAAAAGAAACCATTGCAGAACAACAAAGACATTGATACATGTTTCCTGTTTTCTCCTTATTGTTCGCGGTTTGAGTCAGCGTCACATTCTGGAAAGCCTTGATAAGAATATCAGAATATTGAATCAAAATGTATAACTTGCCTGTTTGAGATAGTCCCTTACCTACTTTCCCTGTCCTTATTGGACTTGTGTTCTTCCCCTCCCCCACCATGTACCAGCTGAGTATCCCATCACACAGTGAGAAACCTAGGTGGGAGAATATAGATTTTTGCATAGGTTAAATAGGAAAGCCACATTCCACCACTCTCCCATTTAAATCAGATTTACATGGGGTGTAAATCCCCTCAGAATAGAGCCATTCACAAAGAGCTCAGAATGATCCCCTCACAACACTGATTACATTAAATCAGTAGCAATCATGTTTCCTGGATTATGTAGTTACAGCAAGAGAAACTGTGCAGCATATTTATATTTGTGTGAAATAAGTTAATGAGAAGCCACCTGTGCCTTGTATCAGTTTACAAGAAAAAGCAGAGGAACACAGGTGTTTCAGCAATATTGCTGTGTATTTTTACATGAATTTGCAAACACTAAAAATGAACATATTGTTCCTAAATTCAGCAACATACACATTTTGAGGGACGATATTTTGGATTTTGTTTGGGCTGTCTTTGTCTTAAAGAATGACAAAAGGCTGGTATCTTGGCCATCAGCAAGAGCCATAATTTAGGCTTTTCTCGCTCCCACAATGTTCACCATTGTACCTTATGCAACACTAACTGTACATGCTCGGTTCTTACCCACGTTGCTGGTGAGAAGCATTCACACTGTGAATTACCATTTTTCCCAGCATCTAGCGCTGCTCAAAAGACAGCACAATAACACACTAGAAATGCCTTTGTCTGTTAAAACATTATTCTCCATTACTACATGAAAAGCAAATTGTTTTTGTATAGAGGAAGAGTGGCACAGAGTAGCTTTGGGAGCAAGGAGAAGGAATTTGTATCAGTAGCTGACCACTTCATAGTGGTCGTGCCAGATTCTTCCTCAGTGAGCAGACACATTGCTGTTTTGAATAAAATTTTGGCTGCACATTTTTATGTCATTAGCTGTACTAGAATGACTCCAGGAGGATTATTTGGTTTTGCCCTTAAGAAGAATATCCAAGGTCTTCGTTTTTTGCTTGAGGTTTGAAGGGAAAGAGAGCACATTAATACGATGTGCTTAATCTATTGACGCACCACATCTAAAATGAAAGCAAATCAGAAAGCCTCATCCTTTCATTGGGATCAATTCAGGAAGGCAATAATCAAATGATGAATCATGAAAATTCAAGACCAACATTCATTTTTGCAACACAGTTGAACAACTGTACTCAAAACTGACGTGTTCTAACAAGGTTTTTGCAAACTGGTCTTGAAATTAGGCAAGTAATGAGACAAATATCCTTCAAAGGCTATCCTGAATTTCCCTATGTTTTCTTTTGTCTTCAAATGGAAAAGTAAAAATCAGTATGCACAAAAAGATTCTGTTTAAAAAGTCTTAAAGCAAATACTTAAAGGACTAGAGAGGGATGCAGCCTATCACAATAGTTCCAGATCTTGATGGATTGCAAGAGGAAAAAGAAACCTGGCCAGCAATTCAAAAATTACTCATTCTAGGATAGGAATCTACTGACTTCCTTTCTCTCCAAAAATGCAGGTAATAAAATCTGCTCATTTTGCTCCTGACAAAGATTATAATTGTAGTTTGCAACCAAGACAGCTGAAATCATTAGTCCTCCCCTAGCAAACTGAAGTGGCTCAGCCTGTCTTGGCACAGTCACATGTATTTAGTCTAGATAAATCATACTTTAGAGGCTTATGAAATCCAGCTATTTGAGAATACTCCTAGCAATTTTACACACTCCCTGGACTGTTTTGCCAGCACAAGGAGAACTGTACTTCATAACCTTCGAGCAGAGGCTGAGTAGGAGAACTCCACTGGGCATCTGCCCACAGAACCTGCATTCCTCTGCCTTCAAAGATGGATTTGGATCTGATTTCTCAAGTTTGAGAGGCTTTTTTCCAAATGTTGGTGGCTTACTGTAGTACTTATCTACATTGACAACTTTCCAAAATTAACACATTGTCTAGGATCTCCCCATAAAGTCACACCACCACCTGCTGAACTTCAAGCTGCTCTTTAGGTTGTGGCCCATGCATTTCTCATACTAAAAATTTATGAATATTTTATTTTTAGGGAAGCAAAAAATTATAACCTGGATCACTTAAAAATAAATATTTAATATATATTAAAAATTTCTAAAGTGTTTTAATTACCTTCCTTAATAGACAGTTTCTCTTCTCTCTTTACTAATATGTAGGTTCTTTTTAATTATCATGTTTGTACCAGCACTTTTCCATTACATGGGCACAGACACAACATAAAATTAGAAATATGAATTAGTTTCAATTAAGGAAAGTGAATGAGTTTGAATCTGAAAGCAGAGAACATTCTGGCAGTGGCAGTTGTGCAGATGGGGAGGCACTTCGGCAAGCTCCGGGATGTCTAAGCACTTGATTCTGGAGGCAAACCACTTCTATTGCCAAAAGCTAACCCTGGTCAAGGCACAACGCGATGTCCACAGAACAAAAACTGACACAGGACAACTTACCAATATGCCTCCTCACAATTTCACTCCTTTTAGAAGTGCTGGACACTGCCACAACAAAGAAAATTTAAATTGAGTTTTGCTGCAAGCACACCAGTCCCAGTCTTCTGTTTGACTAGGGTAACTGACTTCAGTCAGATTACACACAGGTCCCTTCAGGAGAACACTGCATTACCACTTTCACCAATAATTGCAAATGTAAAATAAGTAGGATAGTGAAGTCACGCTTCAAATTCATATTACTTGCATTTTTGGTTTTTTTTAAAATAAGCTTGCAAGCTTGGATAGCTACTTCAACTTAAGCATTCACATATAAATCAAGTCGTAGCACCATTCAGCACCAAAACCTTTGGCAACAGAATGATCTGTTGCTTGCATACCACACATATTAAGTACTTGCAAGTGCTCTAAGTTTTTCTTTATTTTTAACAGCATGTAAAAAATTTGTCTATAGCCACTATCATCAGCCAGTTCTCAGCAGTTCAATTTGATTGGAACCAGTCTGCAGAAGATGAGGAGGCAAAGAAATAGTAGATATGAGCAAAATTCAAATTCCTCAGGTTCTGAACAAAATACAGCTGTTTGCAGCTTAATCTCTTCTCCAGAACCAGTTGAAACACACCAATCATAAACTATAGGAAAGGTGAAACTACCATCTGGAACATCTAATGTTCAGGAGTATTTGCTCAGGTATACATGTAAGAACAAAAACTTCAAATGCGTAAGTTCTCCATAAAACACAAGCAGAAGCCAAATGATACATATCTAAGTGAATTTAAGGGGTGGGGCTTCTGGGGAGAAAGGAAGGTTGGTTTGTGGGCTGGGATTTTTTTTTTTTTTGGTTTTTTGTTTGGTTTAAATTCTGAAAGTTTGCTTGGTCAGAACACTGACCAACCTGACCCCTAAAAATTAGCTTCTATTGCCAACACTAATACCTATGGACACAGGCCTGGTTGAGTTCCCTACTTAAAAATGCAGAACGCTTCTGCACAAGAACTCAGGTAATTTGGAAGCTTCCCTATGTCTCACTGTGTTCCAAGTCTATGAAACACTATATTTGCTGGATTCAGAATCTCTTTGTCCCATAGGACAAGTCCCAAGGAAGCAGGGCTTCAGGACTTCATCACCGACCTGTTTTATCTGAGAGGTAAGCTTCCAACCTTTCTATCAGTAAGGTGGATTCACAGCCTGGTTAGCAACCCATTTTATAAAACCAGTTTAGTCACTTCCTTCAGTGCATCTATTTGACCTGTAAGCATATCTTTAGGTCAAGGGTTTGATAGCTATCCTCAAAATCCCAGCATTTTTCTAGCCACATACTAGTCATTTAACTGCCTATTTCCAACTCCCAGAAAGCATCCCTGCAAAGCGGCTGGGGTTTTCTCATGCCACTGGAGTAGCTCCTTAGGCAGAGAAATAACTGCTTCCAGGTAGAGAGGAAGAGAAGGAAAGCAAAAGAAAGCAAAAGCCAAATCATAGCATGCTGCAACCTGCCACCATGGTCTCATCAAACAGACTAGCATTACAATTCCAAAGTTTTTTTTTCCTTTCCAAGCCTGTCCTGCATGGATGGCAAAGAGAATGCAAACTTTGTCTTACTGTTCTCACAGAAGCAGCACCCTATGAACAGTACACCTGAGCATGCTTTCTTCACTACTCACTTTCAGAACACCTAAAGATGTTAATTTAATTTTATCATGGGGTGCCGTGCATCTATTTATATATCATGGGGCTATTACTCACCAGTCTCTTTGATACTGCCTCTCTGGGCATGTGTGTTTGAAGACATCAATTCTTTGAAAAAAATTTATTGGGAGGCTCCGTTGTTGACTAGAATTCCAAAATACACAAGCACATTTCTCGAAGAGACCCATTAAGTCTCCTATTAGACCCAATAAGAGCATTAGTGATGAAAACGCACTTGAAGTTTAAGTTGACTTCAGGGACCTAAAAAAAAAGCCAACGCAGAAAGCATGTTTCTGCATGTCTTTGTAGTCCACAGTTGCCATTCTGATACTGTGTCACATTAAAAACACAGATAGCTACAAAACCAGCTATGCTATGCTGGCAAAGCGCCTCTTGAGCTCAGTGCCCAGGTTTCATCAGAGCATTATCTGTCATCCTCTGAAAGGTAATAAAAGTTTAGAGATGCTTAGTAGCATCTTCCCTGACTTGCACGAAAAGATGCCAAGCAAATACTGATGATAAAAGGTATACTCTTACAGAAGTTAAATCATTGCAGAAACTTAAAATAAGGCTCTAATTACCTGAGCCTATTGCAACTTTTGTTGTTTGGTAAGTCATGGAGAAATCATAGCATAACTTAAACCAATAGACATTTTAATAGCAACTTCAGAGTTCAAAATTCCCTTAAGATATAGCTGGTTTAATTTTAAAGAAAGCTATGGAATATGATTCTCCAGAGACTGCAGGGCATGTGAAACAGACACTTATGGGCAGTAGTTTCATGCCTCAAACACAATACAGGTGCATTACAAAAGGTATAAACCTTATTATTGTGTGAGGATTAACCCAATAGCTTTGATATTAATAGTTTAACTCTCTTGGAAAACAACGGGTTTGATGAAAGCAGCCTTCATCAGAGCTCTTCAATAACATGTTGGTCATCTGTCAACTGTTCTTCAGAACAGTCAGTTTCATCCAGTTCTACTTCAGCAAAGGTACGGATGGTTGGGGAAAAAGAAAAAAGAAAAAAAAAAGGGGGCGATTTTGTCTGCCCTCTTCAGAATGTCAACACTCACGCAACATTGTTTCCAATTATAGCAAAGGGAAACATTGCAGAGGAACATCTCTGCAAAAGCATATTACAAATCACCACAGTTTCAGCCCGGCCTGCACTGAACCAGCCTGCCAAGAACCCCCCAAGACACTTTTGCTTTGTCACATGGGTAAGTTTCAAAGCCGGGAAGCAAGAGAGTTCACTCCTGACTGACTCGGGAGGCATGTGAATGTGAGCTGCTGACACAACAGGCAGCAGAGAGTAAGAATTTCACCTCATGGATGAGGATTCAAGACTCTGTCTTTATTTTCTTCCCATCCCCACCCTCTCCTATAGTATCAAAACACCCAGCCCCTCTGTAGGAATATTGTCCTTCCAAATTCTAAATTCAGTACAGACAGTCAAAAAAAAAGACATGTCATACACTCTGTTAGGGTCAAAAAATTCTCTACCTCTGAAATAAAATTTTCCAACTGTAAGTGTCAGATAGCAAAGGATTCTTTATCTTCATTGGCCACACAAGTACTTTTGCACATCTGAATTTGTCTAGTGTCAGCTGTTAGCTACTTGCTTGCTATGTTTCACACCATTATTCCATAATCCATTTAATCTGTCATTGCTCAGTGTTGCTGATTAAAGAGGCCAATCCCATATTTCTCCTCCATATTTTGGCCATTCATTCCCACTACCTCCATTGCATCAGCATTAACCAAACTAAATAACTGAGTAAGCTGAAAGCCAAATAATTGTTTGGATAATGCAGGTTAGGAAACTCATCTGGCAACAAACTACCTCAGTTTCACCCAGGAAGCACAAAAACCAGAGCTGGCACAAGGGAGAGGTAGAAATAAGCTAATAGATGACAGTGGGAATGCCCTTTTCAGCAGACACATTGAATTATGCCAGACAAAACAGATCAAGGAACTGCAGTACTAATCTGTGAAATTAATCAGTGTAGCACCTCGGTTTGGAATGGATGTAAAGAATTCTCTGTTAATGGAAGACTAAATCAAAACTAGGTGTCCTAAACCATGGGCTTAGCTTCTTCAAAAAACACTGAGAAAATACCTGGGTAAAATACTCCAGTCTGCTATAATGCAGCGATAGCATTCCAATGATCTCTTCTGGCTTTTAAACCTACGCAACATATGTGAGAACAGTATTACCGTTTTTCAAATACACTAGTGTATTAGAAATTTATCAACCCCCTAACAAATTATTTACATTTCTTTAGAAAGAATTTGCACCTTTTATCCATTAGTTTAATCCCTGCTATGGATACCTTAAGAACAGTTAGCAGCCTTGTGCATTAATTGGCAGCCGATAATCATCTTCCTTCCTCAGCAAGGGGAAAACAAAAAAAGGGAAAAAAGAGAGTATCTACAATTATAGCATTGCTTTTCCATTTCCCAGCATGTACAAAATCCTACCTGAAGCCACAAGTCCATTTTATCCCAACTTTAGCACAGGATGAACTTTTCATTCAGTCAAAAGACTCTCAATACATGATGTATGGGGTCTGCATAAATATAGATAAGGCTTCCACGTTTCTGCACCTAGTTTGATGGTAAAAGTAGGTGTGAGGGCTGCTTTATTACAAAGCCACAGATCCTCAGTCAAAAATTGTACTTCTGTGTCTTCAGAATCCAATCAGTTTTTATTCGGAACTTCACACTTCTTTCTGCACAGAGTTTTACTAAGATTCTTAAATATATTATAATGAAAAGCTGATTAAAACGACAACATTTACTGACATCTTGCCACTGAGGAAGAAAAAAACCTGAATAAAAAAGAAAATCAAGACTAAAGAAGAATGTTCTACAGGTTTTCACTGCCTCCTGCTGGCCTCAAAGCCAATGTTTTTGTAGGAATATGGTGCCAGGGTACCTGCCATTACTTCACTCAGGTTGCCACCAAGACAGATTCTCACAGTCGAGCCCAGAGAGAAAGGGTCATGCAGTGGACTTCCAGCTCCCAGGCTCAGCAGTGAGCAATAAGCACCAAGGTGCAGTGCTCTCGATCCCATCTCCCAAGCACATGGCCGGGTGATCAAACAGGCCTTTGATTCAGCTGCCTTTGGCACGTCAAGTTTGAAAGCAGGAAAAAGGCTGAAGGGCTACTCTTACGGCTCAAGCCCCGTTATCTAGTGGGGTTTCAGAACTCCTGCTTCTGCTCTGATGCAGCCTCACAGTCTGACATCCCTTGGCAGCCACGGTCTCTCTCTCAACACGGGGCTCGAGGTGCCACCGAGGCACCGGCACAACGGTGACATAACAAGCAGCCTGTTCTGGGCTGGTCCTGTTAGCCCAAGCCCAGGGTGGCACTGATGCTTGCAAAGCACAAGCCGCCTCTGCTGAAGTTAGCTCAGAACTTCGCTCAGCTCTGTGCACTATCCTGTGGTAACATATAGCAAAAATTAGGGGAAAGAAAGTTTTTATCACTCTGTCTTACACACACACACAGACTCTTCAGCAGATATTCCACAGGCACTGTTGCTGTACAAGAAGATTCAGGTTCCTAAATTCCAAAGAATTCACAGCCAGTGTTTAGCACACATCATCACAAGTGTTGCCTCTTAATGCTTCATTTCAAAGGTCTTAAATATTAAATTCTGCTATAAATCACCCCCTCTGGCAAACTTCAAACATCAATAGACTCCTCAAAAGCATCTGGTTAAGTTGTGGGTAGAGCATAAAATTTTATTCAAACCACAAAGGCCTATAGGAAAAGGAGAATTGAAAATAAATAAATAAAACCCAACCAACCAACCCCTTAGAATAATTGGCTTTGCCACCTGCACATAAATCCTAAGGAGTTCAGCAGGAATACCCAGTACTTCTTCACAAAACATATTCAGGATTGCAGTTCCAGTTTGAAAGTTCATGATGCCAAGGCCATTTGAAAGCTGTGTTTGAGTTATTCAGCTCATTTACTTTTAAACCCTACAATTAGTTTCATGCTCAAGACACCCCTAAAAACCCCTGAAGAATCTGACTGCGAAAAGATATCTCCTGGTCTATTACACATCCTAAGAAACATGTAGGGTGCCTCATGAGGAAATCTGCAAAAACAGAGTTTCTTCCTCACTGTGCAGCAAGTGGGAACTTGAACTCAGCCCTCCAGACAACAAATTTCCCTTTCATACTTCCAAACACCTTCCAGGTTCTCCAAGAAATGCCAAGATCAATCTTTGAATTTCTGAAAAGTCATTAAGAGCAGGGCAGACCTGGTATTTCCTTTCTTGATTCTGTGAAGTAAAACACAGAACCCTGACGATTTAAATATTTCTAACAAAAAGTGAAACTCCTGCCTTCCACAGTCACAGAGTTCTACCACTCCCTCCTCACGTGATGGTCAACCAGGACTTTTGTGACCAATATCCCAGCCAGAAGACCATCGGATCATTTCTTTTCCAGATTCTACTTTCTCAAGTTGTAATACCACCAAGTACCACCCTATTTCTTGTTTGAGCCTTATGAGTTTTGTTTGTTGTTTTAAATGGTTTTTTTTAAAAATAAAGGATCTAGCCCTAGAGGAATGCCAACAGTTTTGCTAAAGCAGTTGTTGCTGTAAGTACAATTTGCAGTACGTAGACTTCATTCTATGACCACTCATGAATTAGAGTGAAATATGAAACAAAACGTTACATTCTCACCTGAGGCTGGTGGGATGTAAACATTTTATATATATGCATATATATATATCCATGATTTAATATGTAAGTCTGTGTATTACATAATTAGGTCTAGGGGTCTAAGTCTTCTTCAGTTAGGAAAGTGTAAGACATCATTTAACATGTCTCCCTGACACCTCAGTCATGAATTACTCCGAAACATTGAATACAACACATTGCTTTGGACCAGGATGGCAGACTGAAGATACACAAAATGAACACACCAAAACATACTTATGTCCTGCAGTGGTCACACACTATTATACATACACGGAAAAAATGAGCTTCAAAAGCTGCTCTTGGCAAAAACCACTTTGTTGCCTGCATTTGTAGGGCTTCTCATATTTGTTGATGTTTGATTATTGCGCATTTTATTTCTAAGCGCCAATATCCTAAATAGATGATTTGTTTTCAAATCGCTGAGATGAGTTAAATTCCGCTCTACTTATGCTCCCTCCGTCCTCCCTACACTTGAGAAAAATCAATTCAGTCCTTTAAATGTATTTTTTTATCATTTCTGATTAGTGGTAAGGCAAATGTTACTATTTACAAAAGATCAGGCAGATCTCAAAGTTATGTTTGAGACTATAACAAGTGCTTGTTCATTCCAAGAGCATACCAGCAAACAGGGCTTATGAGGTATATTCCCACCAGTTATAAGTGTACAGGGGCTTCTAAATATTAATACCTCACTTTTTCTTTAACATTTAGGAAAAAAAAACTTGAAGTATTAGGAAAAAGCAGAAACTTCACCTCAAAAGATAATTCAATCAGGCTTGCTACACAGAGGATACTATTCAATCTATTTGCAGTATCTTTGTAACTATGCAGCTGCAAGCATATGATCCTTCCCAACACAAAGGCAAAGATTGGGAAACTAAAAATGGAAGTGTGCTCTGAAATAAAGGGTTATATATACAGGATTTTTTTTCCATCTTGATTCTGAGTTTTATCCAAAAAAGAAAGATCAGTCCCTTATTTCTTATTTATCACAATCCTGCAGGAACAATATCCCCTGTGGCATGTGGGTATATTCTCCAAGCACAAAGAGGAAATAGTCCAGAGAATTTCATTCATCTCAGTATCTTTATCTGTCCAAAAGTCAGCATCTAATCTAGACATCTAGGCTGCCTCAACAGAGAGAGAAGCATCTCCAGACGGTGATTCATCTCACCATAAAGCTATTTCAGCTGGGGTGGGGGGAACAACCTGCAGAGGTACTTGGAGAGCACAATCACTCTTCCCTGACCAGAAAGAGGCCATCCTGATGAGCATTCCCAAACATTTAAACAGCATCACGGAATCGCCACATGTCCACGTGGCTCTACATCACAACACAAGGGGTTTACATCCGAGCAAGATTAAAGCTAGGTAGCTGAGGGGCTGACAACACCCCCATCACAACGGAACACCATGCACAGGCACTATAAAGCCACCTCAAGAGCTCTTGCTGTCAGACCACATGGTGTTCTAGCCGTAGGTGGGTTGTTCCTTCTTTGTACGATAGTTTAGGACTGTTTGTCTAGACCACAATCATCACTGCAATTTCTGACACAGAGGTTACGAAACCTTGCTCACAGAGCCTTGTAAAGCAGCACTGTTCTCTGGTTGCCCGGTTATTTGGCTTTCCAGCTGCAGAGGAGCATGAACAGCACGGATCACTGTTGGCTAATACACAAACATCTCACCAGTCTTTAGAGTCATTAAGAACCTGCAGCTGCCAGCACAGCTCTCTCCATCATCCTCCCACCATCCAGCTGCAGAGACCTCCTGTTTAAGGTGCTCTCTTCTGGCAGGTTCCTTTTCCACGCCACATTCAGTAACCTGTGGCCTGAACTGACAGCTTTTTCTCCAATGAGCTCATTCCATGTAAAGATCAGGATTTTTATTTCCTATCACAAAGAGGAATCAAGCAAAGTATTTGGCATTCTAATCCATTTAGCAAAAGATACATTATCTCCAAATACCTCCTTCCCATCCTGAAGCCTTATTACTGAAACCAATGCTATGATATGTAATTAGCAAATGCCTGTATCTGCCGAGCAATTGCTTACAGAAACTGTCACAAACACAGACAGCAAACAGAAGGAGTGCTCTTAAGGACATTTAAATAAAACCATGAGCATTCGTAAACTTGGCCTCTCAGAAGGAAAGCAATGAAATATAAACCACAGATCACAGTTCAAAATTGGCATAGCTCAATAGCACCTGGAAGGCACTGCGAAACTGAAGCTTTCATTTTCACCTACAGAAGCATGCAGATTCCAAGTGTGGAATTAGTTTCTTACAACAACATTTGACAGTTACTTGATAGTCCAGCCTCTTAAATGCCAAGAATCTCCACCATCTAGGAGGAATTGATGCAACAAAGATTCTGACATCCTCCAAGGAAGATGAGATTGGGTTTTGCATGCATCTGAGGCGAAAAATGGGACTTAAAGCAGGTTGCGATGTTGTTACTGCTAAAAATTTTGTCTTTCAGCATTATGCAGGGGACATGTTCCACAAGCACAATGTTCAAATAAAACAAAATATGGAAAAATAATCAAAAACCCAATTTTTTAAACATTTAGATCATATTTCCAAGAGATCCTTGAAGTTCAAAGGCAGAAGCCAGAGGCACCATTTGTACATCAAGCTCGGTACAGGCTTCAAAGCTCAGAAAGCCAGAAGTTGCGCAACTGGAAGTTAAATTTGATTTATTCAGCAGCATTGGACTGGGAGGGGCACAGCAGCTTCTCTGTATTTCACAATGGAAACTCTTCTTTATTCATTCTGCCTAATTATATACTGACACTGGAAAATTACATTATGAGGGCAGTAACTTCTCTAAATAATTGTCACTCAAAGACATTCTGTAATGCTTTGTGATGTCTCCCAAAGCAGGGTATTCGAAGACTGGAGGCAGTTTTATGCCAGAAAAATTGGCTCATATATGATTTAGGCATTTTGTTTTCTACAGGTTCGCATTATAAAAGCAGATGCAATACCTGTTGGCCTAAGACATCTCATGTGTGTTTCATTTATCTATTGGATCAGCCACTGGAAACCTGGCCCCAAACTTGAGATTATGAAAACTGGCCAGACTTAAGAGCATTTGTCTTTGGCTTTATTGGAGTTAACAGAATGTTTGTCTAAGAAATCAGACAAAAGTTTCATTTTAGATCTCAAGAGTTTGGGTCTTATCTTACAGTTTAACCATTGAACAGAACTAATGCAGAGTCACTAGACTGCTTGGAATATTGGGGACTGGCCTTCAAGAGCTGGCCACATGATGTTCATGATTCGCTAGTCAGATAGGACAAGAGCAGGAGTGGGTGGGCTCACCTGAGAAAACATGGGATTGAGGGATGGACACAGCCAGCCATGAGATCTCAAAGACTATTAGAAAAACAGGAATTAAATGAATTAACAAAGATATTTCAAGCTTTACAGGGTAGAGAAACTCTGACCTAGGCAAATTTTCAAGGTTATCCACCATTGGATATTCTGATCTCTACTCCGAATGGAGGAATGAATGCAGAGCAAAGACCCTGAAATATCACCTGTATGTTTGAATACTCAGATTTTTTAAGATCAGACCTTAATATTGAAAAGTATCAGGCAAGAATTTAAAGAGTGGAAGAGTCAACCACCCTCAACCTTTCAAATCAACAATAGACTTTCCATAGAATTACATTTAATAAGCCTTAGCAGGCCTAGTTATAGTTAGTCACTCACTTTAATGTTTCTGTGGTAGCATGCAGTAGATTTTCTGACATGCACTAGTATATATAGCAACTACTCTGTCAAGTCTGCCTTGAAATGTGTTTTCAAAGGAAAAGAGAAGTAAAAATCCTGCACTTATTCTTGCTTGTAATACTATCCTTCTGAGATGCTGCTGTTCCAGATTTGAAGGTGAAAAAAGAGTGCATCTAAAAGGTATTGTGGCTAAACAAAAGTGTAGCCTTTTAATAGCAAATAAAGATGCAGTTACCTGTTTTTACTAGTGCTCATTATTCAGATCTAGACTCCTCAAAAAAAATACTATACAGGTGAACACTGCTAGCCTCACTGACAGAGACAAGAGGATTTCTTTGTGTCTATACATACATAAAGTTTCTGTATAGGCATACACACACACTCTTTTAGTAAGCCTCAACTTATTTTAAAGTAAGATTTCCAGACCCTAATTATCACCTCAAATACTAAAAAAATTTGTGCATACAATGTTCTCGCCCAAGCTGATATTCTTAATCTTTCCCCCATGAAATTATCCTTTAAATAAAACCTTTTTATCCCATGCTTCCCATCACAATTCTCCTTGGTCCCTGTGACACACAGTGATGCTCAAGCAATACTCTGGGTATGGTGCGATAATATATTGGCGCAGGCTCTTGAAAGAATAAACAAAGCAGAGTAAGCATACTTTCTGTTTACTTGCAGGGGAAGATTAGCTCAGTGCTAGATCTTCTGTCTGTGGTGACTAATTGCGGTTTGCTCATCTGTGCAGATTTGCTAAGGAAGTTCCTGGTAGGCACTGTACACTGGAACTGCTTAACACTAAACATGAACTGAGATTATTCCAGTGTGCTGTTTGATCCCATATGATCTCACACAGACTAAACTCCTAGGGACTTCAAATGAAAGTTTACCTCAACTTCACATTTCTGGCCAATGCTTGTCCTCAAGCACAATTCTAAAACACGATAAAAGTGAAGTTGCAAAAGACATAGGCTAAAGATGAAGCCAATTCTATAAACTTTTATTTGGTAACTTTTTTTTTTTTTTTGCAGATGATGAAAGTGGTTCCACACATATGCGACAAAAAGAATAATCAAACCTGCAGATTAAAATATTTTACATGCCCACACCTTTTTGCAGATAACTTACTGATACTCATTTCAGCCATTGCCCTCTTTGTGTAATATTCCCTGGTTTAATTACTGAGAATAGAAAACTTCTGATTACCCTGTATTAGGGGAATCACAGCAAAATGCAGCTGCTTTATGGTCAGTTTTCCATTTCTATCATCTCTCTGAGCATCTGTGCACAATGTTAGTGATTATGAGTTGTACCATTCATTCCCCAGCAGGAGAAACAGTGCCAGAAATTCTGCTGTGTGTTTTGCTTGGCAAAAAATAGAAATCCCTCTGGAAAAAGAAAAGGGAATGAAAGCAGGAAAAAAAAGCAGGTACCCGAGTCTGTTGCAGTTTTTTTTGGTTTTGTTCAGAACAAGTTTCCAAGTGCAAGCAGGTGAAAACAAGTCCTGCACAGTTCCAACATTATGACAGAACAATAGGAGGATTTAAGTGTGGCCATACACTGTGATATGGCATGACTCTCACAAGCTGACAGACATTGCTGGTTAATTTTACTCTTTTCCGCAATCTTCAAAATAATTGAACATTGGAGTAGAAATCAAAGAACATATGTTTTTCCATCAGACTTACAGTTTTGAAAAGATCTGAGGATTCATTTTGAATTTATGTCAGATAACTTCAAACAAAGAAAATATTTTTGGACCATAGTGCCTAGCAATGAAACTACCTAGCGACGGATAATGGAAAAAATATCTTTTTTTTTAAATCAGAGTAAGGCAGTGATCATGTAACAGTTACTTATGCTATTTTTTAAAATAATTGGAAAGATATTTCTGTAAAAACAGCATAGATTTTTTTCCTGTTTTAGTAGAGTCCAGATTTTAAGATTTTGGGGAAAGAAAATTTTCAGAGACACTATCTGATCACTTATGAATTTACATGTACACTCTGATGCCTTCCTAAAGCCAATGACCCTTCTTCAATTTAAAAATGTAGTAAGATCCCTATGGTGACAGGTGTAGCATACAGCAACAGACCCAAGTCTTCCTTTTCTCATGTAAAAGAATTTTCAACCAAAGTTAAAGCTCCCTGTGTATAGCGCTCTGATTAAATACCTGCCAATGAACATTCTTCTTCCAGCCAGCAGCAATTTTAGATTTCCTTGTAGTCTATTATCTTTCTTAAGTATTCTGGTATGCTTGTTTCTATGCTTCCATTCAAACACATGGCAGCAACGGGACAGCAGATTTCAAACCTGCGCACCCTGACATCCTATGAGTCTGCCTATGTAGGATCAGTGCAGTAAAAAAATTGAACTGTTAAAAATTCTGCTCAACAGAGTCCACCTCTGGTGCTGTAGAAGGACAGTAAAGTTACGAGGGAGTGCCAGCTCAGCATGGCCAGGCAGCAAACCCCATGAGCATGAGGGTGCATAGCGAACCATGATGCCCTGATTTGTACCTGGATTTAAAGGAGCATTCACACAGGTACAGAACAGGGCAACTGAAATGACAGCATAAAGACACAATTGACTTCTGGCCTCCCCACAGGAAAAGCCTGGCCAGCCTCAAGGATAAGAGGACTCAGTGTTTAGTCTTTTTAATTAGCTGTTTTTCCTCAGTACCCTTTTAATTATTTTTACATGGTACCCACTAGGGAGGCTGCATGGAATTCATTTTTCTTTAGGGAAGAGAGATCTTGGGGCCCCTGGCAGCATCCTTTTAGCTTGCTTTCTCTGAGACTGGTCTCTTTACGAGTAGAATCAGGCAGGACCATGGGAGTTAATAAGCAGCTGGCCAGATGGTGCCTGTCCAAAGGTGTTGGCTTTGTAGACAACTGGAACTTCTCTCTGGGAATAAAATCAGTGATACAGGAGAGCCAGCCTGCATTTCAATCAAGTACAAGCAGGCAGACTATTAGTGGAGATAATTACCTTGCCTTTTTTTTCCCCTCTTCCTTCTCCCTCCCCCTCCCTTTCCCAAAACCAGTAGATACAGACCTGGGGAGTGAGAAACAAAAGATTCCCGCAGTTATAAAGAACAGTCTTCCAAACACCATAAGCAGAAAGCTAAGTGCTGTTTATTCAGATGCAGAATTCAACAATTACACCCCCACTGCTGAGTTAATATCTATGAAATAATGAAATGGTATGCAACAGTAAAAGCTTTTGATATCAATAACTTAAAAACGAGTTGAAGAAATACTTTTGGTTTTTGCTAATCAGGCCATCCTTGTGGCCTTGTGACCATTATCACAAGGTACTTCAACTGCTGATGATGCAGCCCTGACCATGCCACCAACTATGCTGCTACTGTCTCAACTAACATCATGTTCACATTCCAATATGGAAAATGTTTCTGTGCACCTCAGGCCTGAAGGAAGAATCTACTGACACATCAAAACACACAAAGTCACTGAGCTTAACTGCACATCAGAAAAACATCTACACGGTTACAAAAGAACATTTCTGCCAGGGTATTAAGTAAATAACATAAGACCATTGATTTTTTTCCTCAGAGAAATATGAGAGTTAAGATAGTAAATAGGAGTCTGAGCTTCCTTTCCTTTTCTACCACACACAAGGCACTACCATGAACTAGTCACTTCTTCTGTAGCCCCTGCTCTACCTCTCTAAAAGGCAGAACACACGTTATCTTAGTGTGGTGCCTTTGGGATACAGACCCTAATGATCCTCAAAAACTGGAGTTACCAAGAAACTCAACACTGGTGTTCTGACACAGAATCAAAATAAGGACTTGCACAAACTCTCTTTACTCATTCTTTGAAACAAGGTAGAATTACTTTGCTGTTCAAGAAAGTTCCCTCTGCCTGTAAACACATGCTTTCTTCCAGAAAGCTTCTTCTTTAGGCAACACTAGAATGTCTTCCAGCCATCCCACTAACACCACTCCACAAAAGGTGCGTGAATTTGGAGAGATGACGGGTGAGTTCCCTCAGAGCTGCAGCCATCAAATCCTACAGTGTGTAAGCCCCTTCTTTCCATCCCAGAGCACAGCCATGTAAGCTTGCTGTATTTGTGCTGTTGTTGAGAAAATAGATCAATGAAATAGTTGAAATGTTTGCTCCTCTCTAGTAGTGGGAAGCAATTAACTGCTCTTCACTACCTGAAAGAGCTTCTGGTGTTGGAAGCTTCTGGGCAAGAGCAAGTTCTCTGAAAACAGACTGTTCTGACAGTATTGCGGCCAGCAGAGGAATGCAACTCATTCCAAATTCACATTGTTTCCTGCTCCATCATGTATTTAAGCTCCCACATGCAGAGCCTGACTGCAGTACATGCACCTTTCTAGTAGGAAAAAAAAAGGTGAAGGAAAAGAAAAGGCTGTCTCCTCAAGCATCTCGGTGAGTAGATCCATTGCACAGAAATCCAGATTATTCATAAATCCTAATCTTAAAGGATTAAAATTTTTTTTCACATTACTAGGCCAATATGAATAGCCTTTTCAGAATCCTCACTGACAAGTGCAAACTCAAAGCTGCTTTGTAGTCCCCATGTTTCTCATGCAAGGTTCATACTAGGTAAACAATCAAATTATCAACATTTCATTGTGTCCAAAACTGCCACCAGCTAGAATAGACTCCCAGTGAATGTTCCTACACTGAATGCAGAAAATATTTTCTGCAATGTCAAGTAAATCCTCCATTCAGATGACCTATGAATAGCAGCATTTGTGAAAAGCACAAAACCAGAAAAACCACTAGCACACTTTTCTATGCTTTCGTGCCCTGACACTTCTCTCACCATATTATCCTCCTTTCCCATCTGTGTAATGCCAACCACAGTATAAAAATTCAACTGTAGATAGATCCTCAGAGTCCACATAACAGAAGTTTTGCATGACTGCATTAATTCCTAAGTTACAAATCTGTGATTTGTCTTCCTCCTTCCCAAGTCTCACAAATGGACATCATATGTTCACTAATGCCATTCTCTCAATTTAAAAATCCCATACAGATTTATCTGCTGTCTTTCTGTTTGCAACTATATCTGTAACATAATGGGTCATGGCCTTTAAATAACAAAATTAAAGCACTAGAAAAAAAAAATCACACAGAGAAAAGTATTAGATAAAAAGACTGTAGTAAGATTTATTCATCAGCTTCTCATCACCTGCAGTTCTCTTTTCCCAACACTTGAGTTACTCTCCTACTTATATAGCAATATGGATGCAGACCAACAGGCTTGCATCTTTGTGTAATTAAGGAAATGTCTCTGCTTTGCTGATGCACTCCGCCATAACATAGAAAGAGCTCAACAGGATTAATCTGCCACCTCTAACATCTTGTCCATTATAGAATCATTGACTCAGACTCATTCAGGTGAGAAGGGCCTCAAGAAGTCTGTTATCAAACCAATCACTCAAAAAGGTCAGCTAGAATCAAACCAACTTATTCAGGGTTTTATCCAGTTGAGTTCTGAAAGCCTCCAGCGATGGAAGGCCTCCAAGCAATCTATTCCATTTCCTGACTGTTCTCATAGGGAAGGTGATTTTCCTCCAAGGCAGTCCATGACATTGGTTTTTACTCACTTCCTACATCTATGCAGAGATTTGCTCCAAGAGGACTGCCTCCATGCTTTTCCCACAGAGTGAAGATAGGCTGAGGAGCCTGCAGTTCCCTATATTGCACTTTTGACCTTTCCTGGAGATAGGTACATTTGGCTTTGTCCAGGAATTGGGGCTCTTCAGCAGTCTCCATGACTATTCAAAGACCATAGCTTTGTACAGACGTGAACCAGCTCTCAGCAGCCTTGAATGCAGCCTGTTTTGTCCCATTGACTTGCATGGGTCAGCTTTTCCCAAGCATTCCCTGACATGGTCCTTGCTCCCTGAGGGGGCTCAGTGTCCTTCTTGAACTTTCATTACAAACAGAGGCCTGTGAAACCTCACTAGTGAGGACTGAGGCACAAGAGACACAAGCACCTCAGGCTTACCTGTGCCCTGTGCCACTAATTCACACATCCCACTCAGAAACAAGCCCCATCCTTGTCCCAGAACCCTGTGGCTATTCATGCCCACTTCATCCTTATTCCAAACCTTGTGGCTAATCTTGGTACACTCAGCATATCCTGGCAGTAGCACTGGTGCTCACATGGGTATGCAGCACGAGGTGACAGTCGAGAAGATGGACAAGCCTCAGCAGACTCTCCACACCATCCCAAGTCTAAGCACCTGGTAAGCAGCAAACTCACTAAGACTTCAGGTCAGTGTGGTAGACAGGTGTCTGCATCCCACACATGAGAGTTTCTCCAGCAACTATCACCCTCCTCTTTTCTTTTGTGCAGAAACACAGATAACTTGAGCTGTGTCAGACACCTCCCCTGAAGGCCATATTTTCAGGGCACAGCACCTGTTCTGTAACTACAGCATAAGCCTGCTGCAGGTGCAGAATTTCAGGGCTTTGGGAGAGCATTCCAGAATAGTACAGAAGACAAACAAGTGATTAAACGAAATAAATATTTGTCTTAATGCAACTGTTGTTTAAAAAGAACCCAAAACAACAACTTCCTATATGTGTATAAAAAGCTCAAAGGATAAAAGTATTCACTCAATTAAAAGACAAAACATTTGCACAATTCTCACCCAGTGAGTGACTCTGCAAGAACGGCAATATAAGATTCCCCCACCTGAACAAGTTTCAGCAATCTCTCTTCACGTTCCAAGCTTTGTACATCCATTTAGGAAAAGCATTCCACCCACCCCTCCTTGCACCAAGTCACATACAATTGGTTCGCTACACCTCAACCGTCCCCTTTAAAGAAACACTGGTGTAATCATTTTGTTTGTAACGGATTTCCATGGGTAGAACAGACTGGAACAAAGCAAACCCTCTGCAGATAGAAACAGGGATTCAACCCCACAGCTCAGTCCACCATGGTTACATTTAGTATTGAAGCTTTTGCCAGAACAGCAGTGATACCTCACATTGCCACTACCATTAAGCATGACCAAAACTACACAGAAAAAAACGATTAAAAATATGCCATTTTATACCAGAACACAGGCATTGGAATTTTACCCCAGACCTGGTTGTATTATAGACCAGAACTAGCTTGCAGAAATCTAGGAATGAAACTTAACAGAACTATACTTTTACAGACTTTACCTCATACAATAATGACCACTGCATCATCTCCCAATGATATTGAAGCATTCCTTATGCTTTCTAACCAGCCATAACGATCAGTGAAGACCAGATTTCATTGCAAGGTCCTCCATTAAGCTGTGGTCTTATTACATGCTCACCTAGATAAGCAGTGGAATTTTAGCTACCTGTTATCCAAGGCAAAGGTGACATTTTAAGGGCAAAATGATTACATGCAATTGAGGCGTTTTTCCATCCCTATTCATAGGATCATTTAGTAGGCAGTGTGTATTGGGTCTGGCTGAGTCGGAGTTAATTCTCCCCACAGCAGCTCTCACAGTGCTGTGTTTTGCACCTGGTCGCTGGAAAGGTGCTGATAGCACTCCCGTGTTTTGGCTCTGCTGAGCAGGGCTGGCACAGCATCAGCGCTGTCTCCCCAACATTCACCACCAGTTGGCTGGGGGTGGGAGATGTCCTGGGAGGGGACACAGCCAGGACAGCTGAGCCAAGCTGACCAAAGGGATATTCCACACCATATGAGGTCAGCTCAGGTATAAAAGCTAAACAAAAAGGGGAGGAAATGGCAGGGGCTTATTGATTATTTCCAGCACTTTCCTTCCAGAGCAACTGCTTCCTGGAAGTGACAGGACATTACTTGCTGATGGGAAGTAAAGAATAAAATATTTTGGTTTAGGTTTTTTTTTTTTTTTACCTTTTCTTACATATGCACAATCTTCACTTTTTCTTTATTAAACTGCCTTTACCTTGACTGATGAGGTTTCACCCGATTTTCTCTCCTCTGTTCTGCTGTGTAGGGGAGTGATGGAGCAGCTTGGCAGGTACCTGGTGTCAAGCCAAGGTCAACCCACTGCACGACATTAACTTAGACAGCATCACCTCAGTAGTTGTGTGGTCTACTTATGCAGCTAAAATTAAATAGGCCCAAGGCATCTGAAATGGCCAGAGTAAACCAGAAGGATGGTCCAAAAGGTCAAAGGTCTGGTCTGACACCGGACGTCATGTAAGACAAAAGTTGGTATGGCATTTTCAGCTAAAGCACCCACTAGAAGGATTCTGTTTATCTGTTTGTATATCAGTTTCAATCTGTACAGGAATATCAATTACTTTTCAAGGATAACCCTCACCTTGTTATTTCAAAAGTGAGGAATGATAACAGCTTATGTTGATTTTCTTATCTTTCTCACAAAAAGTCACAATTTAAAATAAATACTAACCTTGCACCTCACAGAGAAAAGGACATTTATTTACCAGAATTTTTAAAGGTGTGAAATTCAATTTAATAACAACAACAGGTACATTAAATAACAAAGCTTTAGAAAATACATGTAATTAGGTGAGAACATGGTCATTTAAGCAGATATTTCTATTGAATCTTTGCTAGACTCCATGCTTGTCACCAAATTAGATGTTGTCCCATGGTATGCATTATAAATGAAGCAATTCATTTCATGAGGTTTATAACTAGTGACTGGAATTATAATCAACAATATATATTAGTGCCTTCTAATATCTACAATATTTTGGAGCTTATCATGAGTTCATGTTAGTTGCATGTGACAGTAACTCCCCTGTCTTTGTACAGACTCCTGATTATGCTGGGTTGCACAAAAATAAAGTCTTCAAATCTATGAAATATTTTGGTGCTTAAACATGTTTTTAAGATATACAATATTGTCAGACTATTTGCATACTACAAGGCATTTGCCAAAAACAGAAAAGGGGGATTACTTTTGTTTTTAAATGGCTATCATCATTTACAAACAGCAATCCTTCCATTTACATAAAGCTGAAGGTCATTTACTCCCTTAGCCCCCAGAAACAGCAAAGGAATGAGACTATCCTTTTTGTCCTTTTTGAAGCTACATGCTGCAATACACGCAGCAATCCTGGATCTCTTCTGTAAGTTTGATTTAAAAAAAATAAAATACATCTTTTCCTACACCTATCATTTTTGAATCATACCAAAAAGTTTTTCCATTTCTCTCAGCAGGAAATGCCCTCACCTCCAACAGCTGTAATCATTTAAAATGCATCACAGTAATCTTATCCCATAGGTTTCTACAGAAATTTTCTACCATACATATCATATGCATTCTCTATTCACACGTCAAAGAAAAAGTAAAATTATATCTTAAGTGGCACAAAAACAACAAGAAAGAATTTCTGCAAAGCCAGCATCCCTACAGAAACTTGTGGGGAGTGGGAATTGTCTTATGTGCAACACATTTAGACATGGGGTTGCACCTGTATTTACAGGAAAGCAGGGTTTCTCATTGACAGGAAATGCCAGACTCCAGGACAAGAGAGACTAAAGTATGGAAGTATTAGCCTCTATACAAACCAGAAATGTAAAGAGAGAATCGTATTGCCCAGGGAAGACTTCCTGCACTCCAGAGTCTCAGTGAAATTAAGCCTTGCTAATTTTCCTTCTCCTCCTTAAATACCTGCTACTATATTAAGTGATATCCTCAGTTTGCTTGATGAGGTGCATAGGTTCCCTGTATCTACACCTTTCAATCAGCCCCATTAGGCATACCATCCCAGAATCACTGACCTTGGAACCACTTCCCAGGTTTGCCATTCCTTAAATCCTGCCTCTGAGATCTCCAAGGTCCCTTCTATAGGGACAAGGCCAAACCCATGTGAAACTCCATCTCATCTGGTTCCTGGCATGGGAGCATAAAGCATGGAAATTCTAGTTGAGCTATCCAATCCAATAGCTCTGCAAAATTTGCCATTCCCAAGAGAGCCTGCTTAGCAGGTTTGCTGCACAGCGACACAATCTGGAATCCTGACAAGTGGAGTGCCACAAGACTGATGATGCAAAGCTTTCAAGATACTCAGCTCAAAGGCAGAACTAAGTGGACAATTCTGACCTTAACACCACAAGAGTTCACGTCAGTCCTATCTCAGATCCTGCTGAACGGAAATCCCACTGCTCTAAAAAAGTTGCAAAGAAAACATTCCAGGCTTAAGAAGGTGACATTCTTCTGAAGACATCCAGTTTCTTCTGTTTATCTCTAAATATTTGTCCACACACAGCAACATCTTGCCTCCGAGTGTCATTTTCAGCACATTGATCCACTAGGCTGATTAGAAGCGAGACGGAAAAAAACTTTTGCTAACAGGAAAAAGTTTTCCAACAAATAACCAAGAATTGACCTGAGCTTCAAATACTCTGTTCAACTAAGTTCCAGCCAAAGCTTTCAGGTATAAGACTGGTTATTTCACACAGCTGTGAAACAAGGAACAACAAGAACAACATTCAATTGTTACTTGGGGATTATAAGAAATTGAGTGTGTTTCAACCATTAATCTTATTCTTACTAAGATTGTCAAGAGAACATGTTATTGTGAAAGCCAAAAGCCTAGGGAATCATTCTAACCTCTGAAGAATACTTTGACTTAATGGGATAGAAAAATAGTTTTACAGCTATGTAAACTATAGCAGAACTATATACACTCAACAAGAGCTGAAGTATTTCTACTATTACAAGTAATTATATTGTCTAGGTCACTGAAATATCATGTTGAAACACTTAGCTAGAAAAAGACATTGATTGGGTTTCTCATTACAATAAGCATAAATCTAGAGTATTGCCATTGAAGCCAGAGTTCCTGCACAGCAGCACCAAAGCAGCACAAGTGTACCACTATCCTACCAAAATTCTTTAACAACTTCTGTATTGAAAGCTACAGTTGAGAAATAAAAATAAACCACTCCATAATCACACAGCAGAAATCCATAATGACATCAACATTTTGTACTGAGAATTTGAAAGGCAAGATTTACTCAGCATGAAGACAAAGGCAGAAAATCCTATACTATACAGGAGGAGATACACAAGACAGAAGACTCAGCACATTCATTTCATATATGGAGGCCAAGGTGTAGAAAGAATAAACATTTCTGCTTTTTTTGAGAGCTTTGCAGCAAGCCCATGATCAGTCTGAAACAGGATGAATATAAGAACACTGAAAGATCATACTTAAAATAAACGTGGAAGGTCAGTTGATCAGGAAAACGCAGAAGGTGTTAAGCCATGAGCCAAGAAATACACCCTCTCTTTCAAGCCAGAGATTTAGGAGAAAAGAGAGAAAAAATATGAGTTGGTGAGTAGCCATTATAAAAAGTGAACAGCAACATAAAACATTAACATCTTGGCCTTAAAAAGATTTTAGAGCATAGTCACTGACATTTAGCAAAAGGGAAAAAAAAATCAACTAAGGTAAAGGCCTTTTTGAAGAATACAAAAAAGGCCAAAGGCTACAGACTTGTCACACCCAACCAGGGAAAGTTAGCTTCCTAAAACATGAATAAATGATAAATGGAGGCAAGGCATGAGATAGGGTCTTTCATGCGACTTTCCGACTTGGACAGGGATGCCAAAGGACTTGGAGAAAAGGGATTTAATTTTTTGTAGACCACTATGGTTAGATAACTCTGATATCTCCTTGTTTGCATCCTCCTTGAAACCTTCCACCTCCCACTTGTGTTATTTACCCTTACCCACACTGACATCTGTCAGCTGGGTTCTCAGAGCAATTTAATTGAGGTATGTCCTCAGCTGGCCAGCCATGCTCAAAAGGACACTACTGTTCCCCAGGTTCCTCAGCTATTCCCTATGCACAAACACAGCTATTCACTTACCACATTCATGTGTGGCTTCTGCTGCACTGCGCTTGATTCTCCACTACGGATTTCCAGGAAGCAATCTCACAGCTGAGCAATCATGATTCCCAGGGCAATAAAGTGCCACAGTTGGCTCCCTTCAACAGATAGGGCCTTCTCTACAGCATCTAGAGAACAAGCAAGGATGTTCTTTATATGAAACAATGCATAGAGGAATGGGCCACCAATGCACATCCTAGAGCGTGTATTTTTTAAGCTTTATTCAATGTCCCTTAAAACAGAAACAAGCAGATGCGTATTTAACAGCATTTGAAACACGAAAAGCAGCAGATTTTATATGGTGTGCAGAAGTCACAGAAATGCAGATATTTTGCCTTACTCAATCCGGTTTGTGCTAAAAGAGCTACAGAGTAAGTTCGTCTCAAAATGTACACTTAGAGCAAGTTTCTGGTTTCAGTACTTGCAGACCCTATAAATGAGATTCTATTCTTGATACCTGAAATTGAAAATACAAGCCCCTGTAAGACTTACAGCCATAAGAACACAGTATATGAGAGGGAACTGGTGTTCTGGCAGAGGTATGTGATATGAAACGTCAAAATTAGTAAGGAAGTCCAACTCATCCTATACAGTAAAATAGCATTCCAAAGCCTCCCGTAAGCAAAACTGTACACAATGAACTACTTTTGACTGGAGAAGATAAGAGCTTCTCTTTAAACTTCTTTTACAAAACATCTTTCTCTTCTCAAATTCCTTTCAAAATACTCTTGGATTGGTTAAGAATCCTCCTCAAGTCCCAAATGCAGAGAGTTAATGTAGAAGACTTTCTCTCCAACTATTATGCAGAATATAAGGACCCAAGTAAGGTTTTCAACCTTTCCATGGAACAGGAGTCTCTATAAGTCTGCATGTATTTCAGGAGGATGATTCTGCAAATGAGACTCTGAATGCCTATCTTCAGAGAGATGAATAGTGACAGTGAAGTCCTGGAACACATGAAGGTATGTCTTTCTAAACCAGGAAGGGGATATAGGTTACTGCAGTCACCGTACATATTTGCCTTGAGTCTTCTGAATAGAAGACAAGGCTGTATTGAGACATAACTACATATACACGTAACTGCTTCTATAACTACATTCAAAGAACTGCTGCTTTGATCCAAGTCTCTCCTGTACAGTTTCCACTACTTGCACATCCAAGTTCCGGGTGATACATGGAAACAGCACCGATCCCTTTCCTTGTGTCAGACTCAGATGAGCTTTTCAAGGCGGTGGAACCCAGCAGCATCCTTCACCAGTTTCCCACTTTCTACAAAGGGGACTGTTTTCTTTCCTCAGCATCAGGAATGGGTATAACACAAACAGTGTTTATTAAACTGGAGTGCCCTGTGCTCTCCCCCTTTCAAACATTTAGGTTACTTACCTCTCAGGTGTTTGTGTAGACCCAGAAGAAGAGGGCTTCTGATTTTGTAAGCCCACGCACAGGGTGCAGAGTTCATCAGCAGCTGTAGGGCAAAATCATACAGTTCTAAATGGAGGCCAAACACTAATTCTGCTCTCACTATGATCAAAGAAAAAACATCTTCATTGATTTCAGTGTTGCTGCCAGATTATACCCTTTCATTCTATTATCTGCCTCCTGTCCCCGAAAGCCTACCAGTCACATTTGATAGTATCTCTACCAAGTTGCAAGGGCTGCAGAGACCTTTCTGGTGCTTTTCAGATAGGCATCTGCAATGAATACAGACAATCATCTACCCCCGAGTTAGGCCAACTGAGTGCTCCAATATTACCCAGGTTATCGCTACCATGAGAACGCAGAGCTAATGCCTGGAAAAGAGGCTTCAGGATTTTATCAGTTTCCAAAAACACTCAGAAATTTTGTCAGAGCTTCATATTTTATTACCACAATCTGAATTTGGAATAACCAAGAGCAACAACATAACTACAAAATCACTATATTCTAAATAGCATGCTGACAATTGGCCTCCCTTACAAGATTAAATTTCTAGAAATATCCAGCACAACACTATATTGTATGCATTTGAAAACTTAAGGAAACCCCCAATCCATTATGAAAGACATGAAGTCCAATGCTTATCATCTAATATTAAATATAATTGCAATATGTGGCTTTTTTTCAGAATTAGGAGGTAGTTTATGTATCAAATGCTACCAAAGAAATGGAAAAATTTTTTGAAACACAGTAAAATAAAGTTTAACTGCTTCAAAACTGGAAGAACCATGGGCCCTTCCCTTAAAAATTCCTGCTGTTGTAACAGAAAAGGTTGTACTACATTATTAAAAAACAAATTTGGATTTCACAAACCAATCTTTTATGAAATTTATTACTTACTTTCTTTTTCCTGTAATTAAATGCTGGAGTTTCTAAAATACCCCTTATTCTGGTGCTGTAGAAGTGAGGACTCCCACTTGCACATAAAGGTCTGAACTCCGCAGTTTTCACACAGCTACTGGTGAGATAAACCCACAGCTGACTAGAACTTCTGCTGCAGTAACAAAAGCACCATCTACTCCAGGAAGTAACAGAAATTAAATCAGAACTAATTTAAGGACACAACAGAGAGGGGAATCACAAAGGTGCTTAAAACATTGACTTGCCCTTCACCGTGTTTGCTGAACTGCGTTGCAGAGGTTTTTAATGAGGATTGATGACCAGCTGGGGTTAATGGCCCTCAGCTGCACCTCAGGCCATTAACTCCTCCCTATCAGTTATTAATCCCCAGGAAATACCCTGTATCTCTCTTCTTATTGCTTAATCATAAGTAGCAAGAGAAGATCAACCAGTGAAGATCCTGGTGTGGTGTGAATACTCCTGGTCCTGCCTCTTCACACAGCATGTCTTGTGCTTTAGAACAAACTATTTAGATATTTCCACACTGAGGTCACAAAAGGATGAAGAAACACATGTGACAGTGAGAAAATAAACATTTTATCTGCTGACTGCATTTCACATTTCTTCTTTAGAATAAACATCATATTTATAGCTTGTATACTTTGTGAAATTACACAAATCTGTTTGCAATCCCACTGCTATTAGACTACTGGGGGCTCTTTTCTTTGCAGCTCTAGAGCATGTGATGGTGCCAGTTGCTCTTATTACTGCTGATTTTAAAGCAAGAAAGTATTGAGCAGATGTTATTAAATTATAGCCTGAGAAGTAAAAGCCCCATGGTCAAACCAAGACACTGGACCCAAGAGGCCTGTGGAAGTACAGAATCACAAGGTTTTCCAGTGCTTTCCTTTGGAACACTGTGCTTTCCTTTGGAAAATGCACAGCTCAAAGGAGAGTCAGCCTATCCCTACCCCTGCTTCTCCCCACCCATTGCAACAGTGGTTTGGCCCAGTCTCAAAACCATGTGTTAGCAGAGGATGATCAGGGAGTTTGTGCTTGCAGCTAACATAAAAGTAAAAACATAACCTTTATGTTTTAGTTCTATTGCAGAGAAAGACTGTATTGGAAATGGATTTGGCTGAAGAAGGGAAGTGGAATTTGTATGATATCCTATGGACAAAAATTTAGTCTTTCCTTACTATTTGCACTCTGGACTTGAAAATTCTGAGAATGTGGCTATCAATCACGACATATATAAGTAACACCCTTTAATTCATACCTGATGAGTTCCCCCATTCTGAAAGATGACACACAAATACACTAATGAGTGATCTGAAGATCATCTGTCTCGACTGCATCTTCAGTGAGAAACCCTACATGCTCTTGTAGTGTCCTTTTGTATCAACCTCACAGAAACAGAAAAAAAAAAGTTTACTTTTCCATTTCATTCTTTTCCTTTCCAGTTTATTTGGACTGCCTGTGTCTGGAGGCTTGTGGGACACTGATATTTTTTAAATGGATCAGCAAATTATATCCCCATGTCTGAGAAAACTCCTACAGGTAAAAGAAATTGTGGCTTTCATCCTATGAACACTGAGAAGATCATTGTCAATAAATGCTTAAAAACATTTAGGGAACAGACAGTACCTCAAATCCCAAAGGCTACAAGCTGTTGATTACTACTATGGTCTTTAAAGGGAATAAGATCACATTGAGCTTCAGATCAAAATATAGATCTTTCTAGGTCACATTTACCAATGATCCATGGCAATATAAATTAAATCAATTACATCTTTTATTTGTATACAAATCATAAATTAAATGAATGTTCTGCCACCCTACTTAAATGTAATTATCTACAAACATATACAACACTTTTTGTGCTCCTTCTGACAATGTCATATTCTTCATAGTTATGGGCAGGACACATTTTGAACATTCGGTAGAATAACACTCATTTAGAGAGTTAGATCTCAAAATCAACATTTGTTCAATAAAAGTTCTCCCAAGACCTGGGTGCTGTCAAAATTAACAGAAGAATCAAGAAAAAGGTTGTTCAAAGAGGTAGTATATCAAATTCCAGAACAGCTTGTTTAGGTCCTTATGCCACCTCAGCTGTAACAACTTTTTCGTCAACTTCAGTAGGCTTTGGATCAGGCTCCAAGCTGGAAGTTCATGATAAAAGTAGGAGTGCACTGGCTGATGCCAACAGGCTTTGAATCGGTCCATTGTAATGAAAGCTGTTTACAACGTATGAATAAGGAATCCATGCTGTGCTATATACACTACCTCTCTGCTAAGGATAATTAGGCTGGTGTAGCTTACTGACTCACTGTTTTTACCATTTGCACAGCCAACTGATGTATTGCTGAATATTTTCTAAAACAAATCTTTAAATATTTTTTAAATTGAAAATCCAAAGATTTTCATGGGGTTTATAAAAAAAAAATACAATAGAAGCTCTCTTCCTCCTACATTAGTTTCTTTTAACCTAAGAGCCAAGCTAATCCTGATGAAACATCCTTACATCAACTGCCCATGTTTTACAGAATGTTTTTCCCTAATTAAATGAATCAGATATATCAAAGTCACATTTATTAAATTTTGTTAATTATTAGGTACATTCTCACACAAAGAAAAATTTAAAGATTTGTTTAATGTCACATCTATATATGGTAGATAATGAAATTATATTCATTAAAGTTACTGATTTCATTCCTTTGCCTGGAAGTAGGTGAGGGAACTATGAATACATATGTCAGTTCACTTTAATACTAAAAACATACATTGTAAGCAGCAAAAATTGTACATTTTTAAAGATCATTTCTGAAATGTGCTGGACTTATAATGTCAGATTCTGAGCCCTTCTGTTCTTATAAATGATCTACGGAATATAAGGGACTCCTATACAGCTATTGTGCTTGCCTCTTAGAATGGAGATTAAATAAGCACTTATATACATCTTAAGCTTTTGCACTATCTTTTTGTAAAAGACATACTTAAACTCAGCTAATCACCAGAATGGGCTTCCATTAGAGACTAATGACTAAAATTCTTGGTTTATGTTACGGAACAGTGGTTCACAATGGTCTCTCCTGTCCTTAAAGGATATAAGTACATTAGGAAAACAGTGCTACTGAGTAACAACTGTAATCTAAAGAAGCTTCTTTTCAGGTCACCATAATGATAATTCACACTCACAAGCTACTTGTTCATGCAGTTACCTATCAAACATATAATAAAGAAACACTGGATATGGTCTTTCAGAAACATCTTTTGAAGGGGTTTTGGTCACTGGCATTTGTAATTCACAAACCAGCCAGCCTAGGAATTCAAGTTAGCAGCTTCAATGCTGAGACAGAGAATAAGGTCTAGAAAACAAGTCTGCCTGTAGTTCATAGGACAAGACAGACACAGAGGCAGTTCATTGCACTGACGATCTTTGGACAATAGTCTGTGTACCTGGGAATGATTCTTAACTGTTCCAACTCTGTATCAGGTCAAAATCAGGCACATATGATCTCTTCTCCCATTCTGCCCGGACTACTGCAAGAAAGAAACCTGACCTTCTTGGTCAGGAGGCACCACAATATGCTCCAGCTAGACCTCTGATTTAGAGAAATCAATCTTATGGCTTGGACACATGTCCCACCACATACTCACAGGTCATTTTAATGCAGTCTTTCTCCTCAGAAGTACAGTCTACAGATAATGCACATCTAAATTGGATCCCTTGGGTAAATGCTTGTAACTGGTTGAGATGATCCAATCTTTATAGGTACTTCACATCTGAAAGATGGGTTGTCATCCAGAGGGATCCAGACAAGCCCAAGAAGTGGGCCCACAGGAATTTCATGAAATTTAGCAAGATAATGTGGAAGGTGCCGCACATGGGTTGGGTCAATCCCCCTTATCAGTACAGGCTGGGGGATAAATGGATTGAGAGCAGCTCTGTCAAGAAGCACTTGGGGGTGCTGGTGGATGAGAGGCCGGACATGACTCAGCAGTGTGCACTCACAGCCCAGAAAGAAAACGTATCCTGGGCTGCATCCAGAGCAGCATGGCCAGCAGGGTGAGGGAGGGGATTCTGCCCCTCTGCTCTGGTGAGACCCCACCTGCAGTGCTGCATTCAGCTATGGGGCCCCCAGGCACAGGAAAAACATCAATCCATTGGAGCAAGTGCAGAGGAGGCCACCAAGATAATCATAGGTATGGAGCTCCTCTCCTATGAGGAAAAACTGGGAGAATTGGGTTTATTCAGCTGGAGAAGAGAAGGCCTTGGTGTGACCTAATTGTGACCTTCCAGTACCTGAAGAGAGCCTACAGGAAAGATGGAGAGGGACTTTTTACAAGAGCATGTAGTGGCAGAACAATGGGGAATTGATTCAAACTGAAAGAGAGCAGGTTTAGATTAGATATTAGGAAAAACTTCTTTACTGTGAGGGCAGTGAGGCACTGGAATAAGTTGCCCAGGGAAGTCATGGATGTTCCATCCCTGAAAGTGTTCAAGGCCAGGTTCGATGATGCTCTGAGCAAGCTGGTCTAGCGCAAGGCGTCCCTGCCCATGGGAGGGGGATTGGAACTAGATGATCTTTAAGGTCTCTTCCAACCTGAGCCATTCTATGAGTCTATTAGTATAATTGTTTACCAGTAGCAAAGATAAGGACATATTCATCTCTAATTCTCTGAAATAAAAATCTTAACTTTGGTATTGCCTAATATTTTTCCATCGTTCTACAGATAGTGACAGAACAAAACGCAACAGTAATATAAAGCAGCACTATAAACAAGATCTATTTTCTACTACAAAACTCGCCTGCATTTTTAACACTACCAATACAGATCTATATTCAATTCTTCAGAACCTAGCTTGCATTTTGAACATAAATTTGCTTCGCCTTACTCATGGGGAGAAGGAAGAAATCTAATCAAATTCTACTGAGTGTTTTCCCTGCTATAATTTAGTGGTAAAACTGGCAGGCTGCCTAACCACGTCAAAAAAAGATACATTTGAAATGCTGTAACTATAAAATAACAAGGAAGCTTTTAGCCACATTCATGTAGTGGAGAGTATGAAAATGTTTACTTGTAATGTTGTTAGCATATGAAAAGATTAATCTAACAGGAAAATACATTTTAAAGTTGTGAAATTGTCTTGCTTGGTGTATAAATATTTTATGTAAATAAAAGTGGATTTGAGATTCATATAACATTTATATATTTTTAAAACTAAAGGCATAGCAACTGACTCTGCAAGGCATTTTTCAGTAATCCCCTCACTCTGCTATCTCCGCTAACGCCTTTATTTGTTTATATTAGCTTTTCCCCTAATGAAGATGGCGCCGGTGGTTCTGTCTGGCTGAGCTGCTGACAGGACACCATCAACTTCCAGGGAAGGCATCACTGAGGGAGAGCAGGCCGGTTTTCAGCTCAGTGATTCTCATTGCAGGCTACGATGAAAGAAAATTGATGCCGAAGACATGAATAAGGAAAGGTGACTTTTCCTCAAGATCATGACTGGAGAAATCTGAGAAAATTGGAGTGACATATCGGGATGCTGATCTAAGTACTTCAAATGTCTGAGCTCATTTCCTCAGGTTGGGGGGTTTTTGCCACTTTTTTCATCAAGTTGTCGCTGGAACACAAAAGTCATTTTAGATTGTTGAAGAATTGGAGACAGCTTCTCAATTGCATGACAGAGAGGGGTAAAGAAGTCTAAACATAAATAAAAAACAGACATTCTTTTCTATTCTGATTCAACTTAATCAGAGCTTATTTTCATTAATTTTTGTTATTAGGTATAATTATAAAAGTGTCCTCCATTCAAGAAAGAGAACAGAATGGCCTGGCAGACTAATGGCCAACTAACAATACCAAGTAATTTTCATAAGATGCAGGCAGTTGCTATCACAACCATCACTCCTGCAATCTAAGAGTGGGATTACTTGGTGGAAGAACCACCACTTTCTACCAAATTTCAAAGCTTTTTCAAAAGTTATGGAAGACAATGAATGTCTGAGTCAAGACTCGAAGCAAAAACCAACTATTTTACTGCTTTGGAGGCTCAAATTCACAATTTTCCAGAGAAGAGAAATGTGTCCATTAGAGAATCTACAAAATGACACATTTTCTTTGAAAGTCAGATAGCATTAAAACCCAACTGAAGAACAAAATAGTCTATATCTGGTTATTGGGGAATGTGGTGAGTTAGTGCCTACAAAATCATCATTATGGCACCAGATTTTATTTTATTAACTGTTGTTAGAAAAGGAAAACTTCCGTGATCCATGTAGCTGTTGATATAGTAAAAACACCACTCATTCTAATTTAGGATTATAGTATAAATTATTTCTCTATTGTTAAATCTAAATAGAGCTGAAAATGATAAATACAGTGAAGTTTATACAGTGATAAATATAATGAAGTCTGTGGATTTGTGTCACAAAGTTAATCAAATCAAAGGCATTAAATTCAAATCTAAATATAACTTCCTGGATGGAAGCATAGCCAAGTTTACATGGTGCAAATTTGTGGATCATTCTGCCATTGTAAACGCTTGTGAAATTTTGGTGCCAGGGAGAGGGATGGTGGGTTGATGCTAATATATACAAAGAACTGGATGATTCAAGCACTTTGACACACCTAATCTTGGACCATCAGCTTCGCTTCTCTCCTAACTCACAATCAGAAGCATTCTGCATCAGGTTCCCAGCTGGTTTTTTTTTTTAAAGGTATTTATGTGAGCCAGTATTGAATTCCAAGGCGTTTCCTCGGAAATGGAAAATTATTCTCAAGCAGTAAAAAAGCGTGGGTTTCAATTGGGATACAGAAGCTATATCCTGAGAATGATCCAGCAAATAGCACCAAACAGAAAACTTAAAAATCTCTTGAAGATTCCTACAAAAATTTTACCAAAAGGCACATTGTACACAGAATTGTTCCTCCTGGGGTGGATCTTAACACTTGAAGCAGCAAGAGACGAACGGCAGTGATTTCACCCATTACACACAATCTGAAAGCAAGGGGGAAGACAACCACCTAAACAAATAACCCAATTCCCAAGTATAGATCTGCATCACTCAAACCAAAGACTGTTTTGTTATTAATCAGAATAAGAGAATCAACAATTAAGTAATATATTTCTTTTAAATATCAAAAGCATTGAAGCAGTAGTAATTTATTTTTTGTGTCATTATTTCTCTTGAAACTATGCAAAATAACATTTCTAAAAGCTGGTTTTCTAAAAACATAACCATTAGGATAGTTGTTACATATTTAATTTCATGCTCCACTCAGCATAAAGCAGTTGAGAGACTGCCAGCCAGAGCAAATTAAGTAACCGGTTAGATAATTTCCTGCTTAATTGAAAGCAGGTAGTTTTTAAAAGTAATAATTGATTTTGTTTCTAATAAGCGTGTAGCTATTTCTTCCTTTTTCTATTCCTGTTATTAAAGGAGATTGCACTAAACCTTTGTACACTGTTAATGACAGGCACGGGAGGAAAAGAATTGGAGAACACTGTTTATTTAGTATTTTAGATGCTAATTGCAGCAAAAATAACAGCAGAATGCCACCCCAATATTGGTCCTGTGCTTCAAGATCATTACCTCAAAATCTAATCCAGGTCAAAAGTTCTCATGCTCATGCTCTTCAAGGACAAGAAGTGAGCCAGAAATCTCAGTGTAGCTCAAGGTGAAGAAGCATCAATTATCCTAGGAGACAATAACTAACCTCAGGGGAAAAAAAATAAATGAAGATGGGATTTTGGTACTACTACTTTCCTTTCCTTTTAGGAATGGTCACTCCAAAAGAAAGCTGTGACACCTAAAGACAACAGACAAAGAAATCTTTGACTGACACTGTTATATGATGTTGTAGAAAAGGACTTAATTCTCTATGACTGTTCAAAATGCACCTGTCATAAGCAGTTAATTCACTTGAAAATTTTATTTAAAAACAAAAGAATAATTGTTCTATCGAAATGTTTGAACAAAATATTACATTTTCTGATCTAAAGAAAAAATTAAGATCACTGTGTCCATATTTTTTAATTCTATTTCTTTGACAATTAACAAAAGGAAAAGCACATTCTACATGTGCAGAAAGTATTCCTGCAAGCTTTTTATTACAATCCAATGTTTTGACAAGTTACTATAAGAAATAGTCAAATTCCAGTGTGACTCATTTTAGACTCTATCCTCATAACTGTTGAGCACCTGGCTGCTTCTCTTCCACAGCTGCATATATATAAGCAATAATTCCTTGAACTGAGTGACAGAAAACAACGTGGAGTCTAAAATCAGCAAAACATCTGTATAAAAAGCAGAAGCTATAGCATCATATATACATATACACGTAGTAGATTTATAAGCACCACAAAATGCCGAGATGATTCTCCCAATGAAAAATCACTGCTGATTCCATGCTGTCAGGCATTCCCCATATTGCTATTACTGATTAGCACACTGAGACAATTAAGATCTGCACCAGGTAGAGCAAGCAAGAGTTCTGCAGCCTGTCAGTAGGTTGATCCATGCATTACCGAAATCATTTCGTGCAGCTTTAAGTATTTAAATCTGGTGTTTAGTATACAAATCCTTCTTCTGAATTTACAGTCTTACATGCAAAGACTTAAAGAAAAACACTCTATCCTCACAGAACATAATGCAGAGGCATGCAAGGGTATCATAAGATTTGGGGTTATCTCCTTTAGTTTCTGCTAAGTACAGTCACTGGCATTTGCTAGTATGCCAGATGACATGAGGTTTTTTGGTTTATCCACACTGACAAATCTCTAAAGAAGCTAATAATCTTAACGGCAACACTATGATGTTTTTTCTGAAAATCAAGGCTGCTAGCCCTAATGAATTCTCATTTTGCTTAAAGGTCATCTATACAGTACTTACAGTTTGCCTATTCGTATACAATGACACTAAATCATTCCTGTATTCCTGATAACACTCCCCCCTTTTCCACATGGGAGTACATATGTACAATTAGAACTTAAACTTCCTTACATATATGTGTGAACTTCAATCTGCAATGCTGTGGCCTAGAGTGGTTGGGAAGGGAAGCTAATAAGTGCAAAATGGGTATTTTATTCAAAGAATTAAAAAGCACATGCCTGAAGAACACGGTGTCATCATGCACTGCTATTGTGACATAATCATTCAATGGCAAAACAGTTCTAAAACTTCCAGAGTTTCCTTACTTCAGGTCAGGAGTACTTCTCATATCTCACCACTTCTGAAGCTAAATGCTGGGTTTCCTACCAATTTAAGTTTGCAGTTCTCAAAATAAAAGAAATTGAACTCAACACACGCAAAAATACTACAAAACCTGACATTAAGTCTCACCTAAGTCACACATTTCATGTTTACTGTTACGGTGATTTTCAGTTCAGCAACAGGATTGGGCTGATTTACAATATCTGCTTTCGATATTTATAGGATTTCATAGTCCTCCTTTTGTCTTCTTAGAAACCAAAGAAAATTACATTAAATCTTCAAATTGCTGGGCTGTCCATCACAGACCTTAGGCCAGGATCATTCAGAGATCAAACTTATACAAAAAGAAGCTGTGGGAAAGGAAGACAGAAAAAGAGGAAGAGGTAGAAATATGGTGTGGATGTGTGAAAACTGGAGGTAAGAGAGGGAGACATGCTTTACTTCATGATATCCAGATGAATGCTCCATGAATGGTCACGCCAGAAAAAAGCCAGGATATCTAAGGGCAGTGTAAAAATTTTTGGCAGACATGCCTCTTCATATATACCCCCTACCCCTCCACTCCAACTCCCCCACCCAAAAAACACCAACCAATCCACCAGACAAAAAGACTTAAATATTTCATTCTTTATACTTAAGCAAATGACAGACATCCAAATTCTGCTTGAAGTTATTAAGAATTTCTGTCAAGTGACTTGGTCCTGTTGAACCAATGGACTAAAGGTAGCTGATGCTTAAAAGGAACAAAGAAACAGGATAAATACTTTCAGAATGTGAGTGCACACTTACTATATTATACATACACATGTACAGTGCAAGCACACATATATGTAAATCACATAAATACACTCCGCTTATGTTTAAATTCTGCAGTCCAAAAAAATGCGAGTACGAAATGTGTGCTCTACTGCTGGTATTTTCATCAGTCCTTCCACTGTTGAAGACAATGGATGCTTTGCTATTAGAGCAGACTTTAGGGCACTGAACTGAACAATGACCACAGGACATAACATAAGTGAGCTGTAGTTGGCCAAAGCAACTAAAAAAGCTATTTTCAAAATCACCTCTAATTGACCCCAACTTACAGGTTCTCAGTTTTACATTAAATTTGTGCCAAGAGCTCATGGACAATTAATATCATTTTATGAGTAAATCTAATTTCTGAATTACTTTCTGTAAGTATTTAAGTGCAGCTATTTTCCCCTACAAGCTTTAGAAAGAAAATGAGTCATTAAAGATTGCTAATGCCTAACTATAGATTAATATCTAATAAATCATAATTATATGAGTAGGAATTAATATTCAAAACATTCATTAGAACAGGTTTACTTATCTAAAATACATGGATGACTACTGTGAAATCTGTTTTTTAGAACAGAGACAATGCTGCATAACCAAACAAGTAAAAAGTTTTGGGGGAAAGTAAGAGAAAAATAGCATAAAGTGGTGTCATTCAGAACTATATTTATGTATATGCAGACAAATACAAATTCCAATTTCTTTCTTCTTTGCAGTTTCAGACTACAATTAATTGGCTCCTAAGAAGGCTGGACTGTAAGAGCAAGAGTTACTCGACAAAAGCAGATTTCTAAGCTTGCCTTATCTTAATGACCTCAACCAGAATTCTGCCACCTACTAAAATAAGAATTCTGTCAAGTTTTTAGAAAATACAAAGTCACAGCAGCAAGGAAGGATCCTTCCTTTATCAAATAAGGTATTCGAAGAGGGCAACCTGGACAATGGAAAGTCTTTAATCGATCAAAATTAATTACAGCTCTAAGGAAAAAGAATAATTCTCTGTTCTTGCTCCAGTCTTAAGAACAAACTATCTTGGAGAAACCTGTAGAAAAGCTAGATTAAAGGTTGAGATCCCTCTTGTAACACACCATGGTTAGTCTTGTCTTCTTCTGAGTGTTTATAGTTCTGATCAGCTGGCCCTCTTCATCATCTACATTTATCTGTCACTCAACCTGGAATCACAGCTGCCACCTCCAAACGGAAGCTAACAAAGTTCTTTAAAGTGTTACATGCAGTTTTTACTTTAATAGCTAGAAAAATAAAACTTCACTTCAGACAGCTAAAATCTTCATGAAAATCCGGAGGAAGTTCCACATGAAGGTTCTGATTTTACAAGTGACCTGTGTGCAAGGTCACATTTAAGGATAAATCTATTCAAAATTAAGCACTATGGGTAGACCTACTTTCTCAACTGTTATTAACCTCAAAACATATGCCATAACCACCCTTCTGAAGTGTCCTCTAGAGGAAAAGAGAAATGGGGAAAGGGGGGGGAGAGGGAGAAGGAGAAGGGTCCAGTAGAGAAAACATCCACAGCTTCTATCATATATTAAGATAACCAGCTACACACTTTTAACTTCAGTATTTTAAATCTGCACTGGAAATAGTGATTCCTAGGAAAAAATAGTTCAGCATGGGTTGGCCAAACAAAAACAAAGTCTGTATATAGGCTATTAGATCCCTGAGAGTTGAAAGAAAAGTCTCTGTTATTCCCTGAAGGGAGAACAGAAACCAAACAAAGCCCCTACTAAATAAAATCAGTTGTACTGTGAAAAAACTTATCTATTCTTCCTCCTCTCTCAGCTAGGAAAACTGTTATTAGCCTCAGCATTTAAGTGAGGAGCCAATTACCTCGGCCACAGGAGTAGATATGGTTTTGTTAAGACAGGACCCTAGTCATTATCTGGGCTCTGCTGCTGAGGCTGCACTTCCTCATGGTCAAGTAGGATGCCCTTTAGGATAACCAAGTCAGCCTCTGCCCCAATGTTATACAGAGTTCCTCCCCTATCTGCTGGCTTCACCAACCACTCAATAGTTTCTTCTCCCAGGAGTTCACCTAAGAGAAATCCTAAGAGAAATTTTTGCAATCTATCATGCAGATCAGCGTGCAGAGTCTGTGCCCATGGGTACTGTTGGGTAGACCAGCAGGTGTCTGGGGAATTCAGCTTGCCTTGGTTTTGTCTCTCCCTGCTTCCTGTACAGCAGTGACGGGGTTTATTGACTTAGAATCATGGAATTTTTGAGCTTGGAAAAGACCTATAAGATGATTGAGTTCAACTGTTAACCCAACACTGCTATATTCGCCACTGAACCATGTTCCTAAGTGCCACATCCACTTTTTTTTTTTTAACGTTTCTAGGGATGGTGATGTCCATTACACGGACCGCTTGTTCCTTTCCACAAAGAAATTTTTCCTAATATTCAGTCTAAATCTCCACTGATGCAACTCGAGGCCACTTCTCATCCTGTCTCTTGCTTCTTGGGAGATTAGACCAATCCCCACCTCACTACACCCTCCTTTCAGGCAGCTGTAGAGAGGAATAAGGTCTCCCCTGAGCCTCCTTTCCTCCAGATTAAACCAGCTCCTTCAGCTGCTCCTTATAAGGATTGTGGTCCAGACCCTTCCCCAGCTCTGTTGCTCTTCTCTGGACACGCTCCAGCCTCTCAATGTCTACGTTGTTGTGAGGAGCCCAGAACTGAACATAGCACTCGAGGTGTGGCCTCACCAGTGCCGAGTACAGGGGGACAATCACTGCTCTGGTCCTGCTGGCCACACTATTGCTGATACAGGCCAGGATGTCACTGGCCTTCTTGGCCACCTGGGCACTGCTGGCTCATGTTTAGCCACTGTCGAGCAGCAACCCCAAGTCCTTTTCTGCTGGGCAGCTTTCCAGCCACTCTTTCCCCAGCCTGCAGCACTGCCTGGGGTTGTTGTGACCTGAGTGCTGCACCTGGCCCTGAGTCCTGTTGAACCTCATACAATTGCGCTGCAACACAGCATTCAAGAGTGCTGTATGCCGTGACAGACCAAAGGAAGTGGAAACTGATCTTGCAGGGTTTCTAACTCAGAATATATTCAACAGAATGGCGTCACCCGTCCTCTGGAACTGTTTGGTCACATTACCAGGGGCAGTCTCCTCTTTCCCCAACCTTGGCAGGTACTTTCATATTGCCATCAACCCCTATCTTGGCCACCAAGTTAGGAACTTCCATCCAGACAATACAGTTCCAGTTGTTGACAGACCTGGGACAGGACTGTAACATCAGAGGGAACCTCCAGCTGCTAATGCTTCCACACTTCCATTGTGAACACCCTGGATGGAATTCTGTTGCTAGGGGAACCTCCAGCTGGTTGTGCTCCACAGGTGAAGGGCACAGAGAGATATCCAATGGCGTGCTGACTGAATAGGATGAATGTTAGGAGTGCTGAAACACACAAAGTCACAGTAGAAGAAACTTGTTTCTTCCTCTGAGGAGCCCTATGAATACCAGTAGCCATTTTCCATAATTTGTGAGCCACATAGACTATTACTAGCTTTGACTATATTTGCAGGGTTGTTCATGAAGTGGGGAAAAGGAGGCCTGTGTGAATCCCATAGGAAGTACAGTAGGAAGAATATGAAAAGGCAACTCTATAGCCATGATGTATCATTTCAACCTGCTGAAATTAAAATACCAGCTTCAGTTAGGTGGACAGGCCACCTTATCAAAATGGAATATGAAAATTTTGTTCAATATATAGACTGGAATTTCAAGGTTAGAATTGAAATCTTAGTTCCCTGTTGCTATTCATTTCAGAGAAATGTAGTTGATTTAGTAATTGGATTTTTTTCCACAAATTAATCTTAGTTACCTTGTAATTAATAATAGTAATAATTAATTAATTAAATAATTATAGTATTCAAATTTGAGGGGGTTAGGTACTTTATGTACCAATGCATGCCCACACCACACAAAAAATATTTTTTAATTCAGTTAACACAGTTCATAAAGTAAATATGAGCCCTCTCACAGCCAGGCCTGCTTCTTGGGCGACTCTAGGGATGCAATAACACGTAATGAAAATGCACTATTTTTCATTTCTTATCCCAGTTTAAAGCCTGGAATAAACCTCATTCAACAATAAAAAGAAATCTAAAATTGTTCCTATTTCACAGATTCTCTCCAGCACTATCTTTTCTCTAAGACCACCTCACAAAACTTCACACAGACCATGTGAAGTCAAACCTGACAGTTCTATGCTTGTTGCACTGCGCACAATTGTCCCAAATCACTAGCAGCACATCTGACAAACTTTTGCATCCTGAAAAATCTGAAGCAAAAAATAAAGCACAGTAAGAGACTCCGAACTGACACTATTGTGTCTTCCATGAGAAAGACAGATCCCACACTACAGGTGACCTGGGTCTCAAAAACTGAAAACGTCCCCACAATATGCTAGGGAAGAGGCTCATACAGGGTTCTTGGAATTTGTCATTAGGCCTGCCATGGGAAGCACAGACGAGTCCTCAACTCACCATCCTTTGTGGAGTTATGTTCTCTCTGTGAACACTCCACTGAAGCATCTTCCTCCATGCCATAGCTCATAGCGCAGGCTGCCAGAAAATACATTCTTTAGCCCTCTACCTTCTTGAATGGGCATAGAGGGTTCATGATAATCTAACCCCACAAAAACCAACAATAACTTTCGACTTACTAGCAACCTAGCACCCTTTGGTTTTAAGTAAAAACGGAGAGAAAAAAATGGTTCAGAATAAGACAGTATGTTTGAATACATTCCCGTTATCAGAAGCAAGAGCCATGAGGCCACACTAATGCAAAAAAACTCTGAAGACGAAGAGAAATTTCTAAATTAGATATCTGTCACTGATATACGAAGGTAAGCATTTTGCAGTACTGACAAGGAAAGTGTGTCAAAAACTGCTTATAAATCAATAAACAGCTCCTAGCACACGAAAAATTTTCAATATAATGATTTCTTTTATTTTTATGCTAAGGGATTCTTTCCTTCTTGGATAAAGCACATTCTATACACTCAGCTGAAGACAATGCTTCCCATATTTCCTTATCGAGTCACTGCCTCTATCGCAATATATGTCTAGTCCTGTTTTGGAAACTGGGAATTGTCTGTTTGTATTTCAAATGGATGAGGAAGGATAAAAAGCTTTGAACATGTCTCAGGCATGTTGGCCCACACTACGTCACCAAAAGAAGTCCTCCAAGTTCAAAACTGTCTGCCAAGCCTGTATACATGACATTCGATATTTCAGTTCCTATGGGAGAGTGAAGATAAGATCCTTACGGGTAAGGAATAATATTCAACAATCTCTAGCCAAAGATTTCAGAGAATGTTTTAGCCTTTACTTTTTGGAAGTGCTGAAAATGGCCCTGATCCAGTAAAGCTCTAAAGAACATAATTTAAGCGCTTTGCTAGATTAGAACTGTATCATGTAATGGAAGAGAACACAAATATCTAACTATTACAAACACTGAAAAGGGGAACATACAAGCACAGCTGAAGTTTAGTACCACAATCAGTTTTTCTTATAGCAAATGCCATGTTTCTATGGATCTTCTCCCTTTCCCACAAGAAAAATTAAAGTGTCAGGGTATGGACTTAGTCTTAAACACAATCCCCTTGTGCTACTGAGTCTCTCTCTACAAACTTTCCTCTTAATGCTTCTAGTGATATTTTATGCCCGATCACATTTTACCTTATGCATCTACGCATACAACACCAGCTAAAGTAAATCTGCAGATATGCCACAGGTGAGTTGTAGATCAGGAATGCTGAAGCAACAGAGGCACCAGGATGAGCTCTGTGCAGAGCCAGTTCAGGTCTGACTGAGTTCATTAGCTAAGGCCGCAGCCCAGACCACTGCAAGATTCACATCCATACAAGTACTTTCATGTAGCACAGAATATGAATGCATCTTGTAGAGCTTGCCCAATTATCCCTATGCTGTGCTCCCAGGAGAGCTAGGTAGTAAAGTCCAGATGGATTTGAGAGGCTTTGAGATGAAGTTAGGGCTATTAACCCCAGACTGAACTCAGTCTGGGCTTTGGTGGGGCAGGGCACAAATCCAGCCTGGTTGCAGGACTGTTGCTGAGCTCATCTCCGTGCACTGTGGAGCAGAGCATACGGGCTCTGTGCTCAGGCTGAATCAGTGCCTCCCGCGCAACACCACGCAGCATCAGGCCTCTGTGCGGACACCTGCTGCGCTGGCCTCCTCAGCACTCCTGACAGCAGCAACACAGCATAGACACACCCAAACAGGCATGGATCTGGTTCAGCAAGGCTGAACGCTTCGGTCCTGTGGGGTAGGAACACCGTTGGAGTGTGTCCAGGTGCATACACAGTGTTAGGTGTTCAGAGTCACTCTGGCTCCGGAGGAGCTGCTGATCAGACACCATTGCAACACAGTCCTTAGCTCGCATCAGAGTTTCCACAGGGCTCCCCTCCCCAGCATCACTCAGGAGAGTTTGCTGTGCCTCCTTTGTACAACACCCAGCTCTTCCAGATGTCCTGAATCGAAGTGCAGCTCTCCAGGAAAACACATTACAGAAAGGTAAGATGCGAAGATGTAAAAGACTGAGCCTGATACATAACAGCATCACAATACTGATGGAAAAGAATCCCCCAAATCAGCGTAAGTCACTCCACGTAAATCAGAATGGATATGCTATGATTGCATTATACAGAGACCATCTTTATAACAAGATGCCAGCATACCAGCCTGGCTTTTTCACATCTAAAGCATTTGGTTACAATGAGTTATAATTCGTTATAACAATGGTAATAAATTAAAAGCACAAAGGGGCAATTACAATCACATTAAAACATTCCGTAATTTTGGAAAATTAATGTTTCACTAAGCCTTCATTTTTATGGATAAATTGAGTCAGAACTGTGCTGTTCCTACACCGTGCTAACTAGTATCAGTGTTAAGCTTTTTGGAACCATATGGAAAGCTATCAATTTTTTTCTTAAGTAGGATTCTCATCACTTTGTTTAATATCACTACAAATTACACAGGCTAATATTTACAGATGGTTTCCTGTAGGAACTGTGAATCAACAAACTGCAAGGCAATAGGCAGTAACTATTCATTCTCAAAGGAAGTAGCGTGAGCTACCTGCCAGAGAGCTGTACAGAAAACCTGGGAAGCTCTCTCACTTCTAATCCTTCATTTGACTCGGAGCCCCTTTGGGACTTTGGGAAGTCACACGGGGCAAATCTACAGCAGTGCCAAACTGTAGCATGAGAAATTCTTGAATCACATTTTTAAAAAAAAAAAAAGTGCATATATATATATATATATATAAAAATATATATATACGTAATATCACTATTGGCTTCAAAAGTCACAAAATGTTTTAATGTTCCACTGAAGGTTTGTTTTATTTGTCTCCTGGTGCTTCTGCTGCAAGTCTTAGTCAACTCAGACTTCAAAAGTTGTCTTAGTGAACACAAAGCATAGAAGCATATCTATTAGGTCAATAAAACAGGGTATTTGCAAATTTGACATCAGCCCCAGCTTTTTCACAGAGACATCAAGCATTTTAAGTTTTTCAGATGAGCTTAGAAAGACTACAGCCTTTAAGCTTTCAAAACACTCTGTATCAAGATTTTCGTGTACTGGACCACAATACTGGGGTAAAAAATATTTCATGCTTGGGCAGTACATAGAAAACAGTTTCCAGAAGTACTCAGCACATGGCAGTCCTATATGCCGTTTCCACGCAATCCTTCTCCCACCGTTACAAAAAGGGTATCACACAACTACAGGCATGCGGAGAGGAGCATCAGAACGAAAAGTCAGAACCGAAGTCCGCATGGGAACGATTACAGGAATCTATTTTCTGCAGCTGTGGGGGAAAAAGAAAAGCACCTAGGGAGAATACGGTAGAGATCAGCAAAATCAGTTATCGTGTGTGTGTATGCATATATACATATATATAGAGAGAGAGAGAGAGAGAGTGAATGCAGAATTTTTTTAGACCACACAAGCTTCGCGAGACCCCCGCCCCCGGGGCGGCTCTGCTCCCCCCGCATTCCCCATCGCGTAGGGCACGGGTAAAATACCTGCGGGAGGTGGGGGAGGTAAAGGGCTGCACGAGAAGGGGATGGGAAGAGCGGGGATGCGCGGCGGGGCGGGGGCGAGCCGGGCGCGCTCCCGCGGGCGGGCAGCTGGAAGTCATTGCCCGCGGATCGGCGTCCGCGTTGCCGCGGCGACCGCCCCGGCGGCGCCAGCTGGGCCGCAGTGTGAATGGGTGATGTCACGGGCCCGGCGCCGGCCAGTCTGGGCCGCCCGGGCCAAGGCAGCGGCCGGGAGGGGCGGAGGGAGCCGGGGGGTGGGAGCGGGACGCGGCGGGAGCGCCGGGAATCACCCCCCCGTCCTCCAGGCGCAGCCCCCAGCCCGCTTCCACGCGTGGAGCGGTGTGCGCATCCTCGCGGATGTTCCCCCCCTTTCCCCAAGCGCTGTCCCGGGCCGGCGGTGGGAAGGCGGCATTTCCACGGCCGGCTCCCGCTCGGCCCCCGCTGGCCGTGGGGGCCGGGTGTTTCGCTCGGTCCTTGCCAGCTCCCCATTGTTTGAATGGAGATGTCTCTGTTTCCATCCCCAATTCATTTGCAGGCACTTTAGAAAAGTTCTTTCCTGCAGGAATGAGGGGCTTTTCACTGCGCTCCAGCAAGGTTTACAATCCCTGCCAACGCTCACAAACTTCCCACATTCAGCCTCGAAGTTTCCCACTGCTTTCAGCAGCAAAATTCCCACACTGCAGAATACCCGATTATATTGATAATTTGGCCAGTGTCAGTGAAATATCCCCTCAAATTCGCAATGGAAGTTTACTTCACATGTGAAATCTTCATTACTTTCTCACTGCAGTTCTTCACGAGAGGATACATTACTAATGGTGTGTCTTAGGCCCACAGTGGGAAAATCTGATTGTTCCTTAATGTAAGTTGTTTACATAGATCCACTCTTTACATTAGCTTCAGAGAGTTCAGGACAAAGACTCCTCAGCAAAAGCCAGCGTAGCTCTTTTTGTGACTCAGCAGGAGATGCAGGTTGAGTTTAAACATAAATTTCTCTCGTTACAGACGTTAAACTGTTGTAGAGTGCAGAGGTTTTTTTCAGTGAATGAAATGGCCCCTCGACCGTCAGTCTGAAACTACAGCTCCTCTGTATTTTATCTCATCTTCATCACACAGCACCTCTAGCTGTGGGCCTCAGAGCCTGCATGCATAGGAGCTCTTCCAGGCTGTGAAGGAGATGTGACATCGGGTTCCCCTATCAGTGCAATCTTCGAGCAACTCAAATTACAGCTTTGTGTTTTGCTTCACTTGGCTTTTGCTGAGTAGCTGTTTGGGGCCAGGCAGGTGGGACGCTTGCAGTGCTTTTCATTGAAATTCTGCTTATTTTAATTCTCCTATTAATAAACTGGTTTGTGCGTAAGTTCTAAGGGAACAAAAGGAGGTTGACTCCAAACCTTTAGGAATAATAACAACCGCCTGCAGCCATACAGAAGCCTCGAAAGGCAGCAGAAACCGTTGCTGAAATGTCACCCGTGAGCTTGCAGACCCTTCCTCTGAACCTTGTCGCAGCAAAGGCTCAGCCACCCGAAGGAGCAAGAGTGGCGGCAGGAGAGGGGACACGTGGGGAGCGGCAGCGTCTCCGTACAGGGACCGGGAATGTGGCGAGCAGGGAGGATGGGGAGGGGACCCATGCGTCCCACCAGCAGCTCAGTCCTCACAGCGACAATGGGTTTTTACACCAATTCATGCAGCGCAGATTCGGTCTGCAGGAAACGTGAAAGCTGCAAAAGTCTGCGTGCAAAGGGACCTTGCAGTCCATGTAGCATATTGGGACCGATGGCTTCATTCATGGGTGTACAGCTGGGCATTGGGACAGGCAGGTATGAAGCACTCACCGATAAACACCAGTTTATCAGAGGTTACTCAGTGCACACACGTTGCAGGATCAAACACTCATCTTTAGTTTGCTGGACACCTTGATAATTGGAGGGTGGCAAGTAAACTGAGTTTATGTAAATACGATTTTAGTGTTAGGCTCAAGTTAATTCTTTCTGATTTTACCTGCTTGATATGATGTTTAAATCTTAAATGACCAATAACCTTTAAAATTTTATTGGGATTTGAACACTGAATGCTTTCGATGACTGCTTAAGGGAAATTAATCTGACAACAATCACTGACAGTCAGCCGTCTCTATCAGGTAACTTTGCAGTAAAGGAAATAAATTCCAGCTGGTGGGGGAAGGGACAGAGTGTCCTGAGAAACTCACTCTCTGCTCCCATTGATCATCACCTGCGCTGGACTTCATACAGCAGTTTAATCCTATTCTCTCCCTCAAAGGTTTCAAGCCTCTGCAAGATCCTGACTGCTAGGGAACAAAGACTGGTATGTGGTTCCCTCAAAGGTCAGTCATTAACCTGCCCCAACAACAGTTTTAGGAAGATCAAGGCAATGAAGAAAAACTAAGAAAAAGCACTTTCACTTTGGAATGAATTGTTCAAAATGCCCTTATGCATTCGGTTTTATTCCCTTTCAACTCCACAGTTTTTAGTTCCTGCACGTATTTATTTCTCATCAGGAATAATGGCAAGATTTGCTCTCCCAGAGATTTGACCTTAAGTTTATTTTAGCCCCAACACTATAGACCATTCCATCAATTATGAATGTACTCATGTGTACAGAGGAACTGGTAAGCCAGCTCAGTAATGCTACCTTGTTCTGGAGACTTACCCTTATAAATAAATTAAGGGCATATCTTTATGAAATACAAGAAAGAAACAGAAGATGAGAGAGAGAAAGAAAAAAGAAAAAAAAAAGAGGAAAGAGGAAAGAGGGAAGAGGAAAGAGGAAAGAGGAAAGGAAAAGAAAGGAAAGGAAAGGAAAGGAAAGGGAAGGGAAGGGAAGGGAAGGGCAGGGAAGGGAAGGGAAGGAGAGGATAGGAAAGGAAAGGAAAGGGAAGGGAAGGGAAGGGAAGGGCAGGGAAGGGAAGGGAAGGAGAGGATAGGAAAGGAAAGGAAAGGGAAGGGAAGGGAAGGGAAGGGCAGGGAAGGGAAGGGAAGGAGAGGATAGGAAAGGAAAGGAAAGGGAAGGGAAGGGAAGGGAAGGGCAGGGAAGGGAAGGGAAGGAGAGGATAGGAAAGGAAAGGAAAGGGAAGGGAAGGGAAGGGAAGGGAAGGGAAGGGAAGGGAAGGGAAGGAAAGGAAAGGAAAGGAAAGGGAAAAGAGAGATGGAAAAGAAACAATATCTAAAAAGCCACATTTTTCTAAAGATAGAAGGACAGAAGCTAATACCAAAATTGGTTTCTCTGTGATTTGTATTTTCTGTGCCTGCAAGTCTGTGAGACAATATACTGGACTTGCAGTAGCCAGACTATCAGTAAGACATTTATTTCCATAAGTTATTGATGACCCTTTACTTCACATGTGACAGGCCAAAGTAGAGCCACGAGCAACTTCTGAAAGGTCATCAATAACAACTGAAAATAAATGTTTTATCCAGTGCCTGCCCATTGTGTGTCCTCTTTATGCAATGCCAGTTAAGTTTCATCTGGCGTAGTTTTTTATGGGCTGTAACTACCTCAGCTCCTGTCTGAAGCAATGGAGGAAGGAGGGATACACACACACACACACACACACACACACACACATCCCCATTTGGTTGCTCACAAGCTTGGTGGAGTACCTTTTGTGAGATGCAGAGGTAAAAGCATGCATCTCTCAACACATGAGGATGAAACAGTACCTTAAAGAGTGAAAGGAGAGACTGTCACCTTACTAAAACATTAAACATCATAGAGAATCCTGATGCTGCAAGTGTAAGACAGTTCAGGAGAAAGAAGATACAGAGGGGACAGGGAGGGGACAAAAAAAAGCTGAGATGCCAGGTTGTAAATAAATCATACCTCATGCTGAGATTACAAATACATAATACTCTATTAATGTATTTCTAATAATAATTCATACCATACTGCAAGGAAGATTGATGTATTGTGTGTATTGAGAAGTTCCTGGGGGCAAAAGAAAACTCTTTTAGTCCATGAGGAGTCTCTTACTCCCAGTGGAAAAAGACTGCAGTGGACATTGGGTACAATGCCATGGGGACATAAAATTTATTTTGAATAATCATCATCATTAACCACAATGTCTTTTTATTAAACATTTGTGCTTAAAGTTTCCATTTTTCTTACTCCTTTGCATATGCATTTTCACGTTTTACAGAATATTATTTTGAGAACCAGTTCTCAGGCGCTCAATGTTCAGCAACTATTCCAAGAGGCTGGTCTGAAGTAAGCTAATGACTTTGCATCCAGTTGTGAAACTTCCACTCACTTGAGCAGTCCCTATATCCATATCCTTACTCAGGCAAATAAGCTCATTAACTTCAAGACAAACTTTCTATATAAGCAAGGATTTGTGCTGCTTTTCAAGTCAATTTCTCCATTGAGGTAAATTAAGAGATTTGCTTGAATAAAATTTATCAGTTCTTTAAAGTGTTGAAAGAGCACGTTAGCGGACTAAAGATTACCAAAATAAATGTCATTAACACTTCAAGGTAAATATGTAGAAACATACTAGTATCGAGGACAACTTGAAATAGTTACTTACCATAAGCTGTGTGATTACTCAAAATATTCTTATATATGCACATCATTTAGCTTAAAGAAAACAAAGTGAAACTATAAGAAATTTGCATGTTGAAGCATTTTTAACAGCAATTTTGAATGTCTTTAAAATACTTTTGTGTAGTTTGCCCCCTGCAAAAGAAGCAAAACCATGAAGAATTGCTATACAATTATACCAAAATGGAAAATAACATTCATTCCCATTTCTTCTAAGGGAAAATTAGGAAGTCATAGAATATATTTAACTGTGAAGAATTGCACTTCATGGATCACTGTCCAATATTCTCCCTACATCCATCTTTCTTTTTTCTGCATCTCTAGCCATTTGCAGTCTGCAATGTATATCTTGATTTAAATTCACAGTGCTACACAGTGGTTTTCGTTAGACAATCTTGTTGTATATAATAAATATATAAGGTCACTTTAGCATCTACTGTTGCTGAAATTAAACTCGTGAGTGTGATCCTGTCTGCCTAAGGGAGACATTACCTGTCGATGGTTTTTTCATGCTCTCTAAACATGAAATCCTGCAAGAGCCGTTTTCTGTCAACAAAAGCTGAGGTCTCTTGTTTTCTTGAGTGACAACTTTATCAGAAGCCACACAGGCTATAAAGAATGATCACAGGAAGCAACCTGGTACAAATTAATACAAAACTCACCTTTTGAGCAGACTGCTTTTTCAAACACACACAAGTACATAAGCAAATTAAACTGGTGCTATCATCCTGTAAGTAATTTCCTGCTATTCTAACATTTCTTCTGCAAGATGGAACAAAAGAATGAGAAGAGCCTTTTGCTTCTGTTACTAAGGCCTTGGTAGATCCTCACGTGTTACAGCAACAGGAACTCTACAGCAGGTAAATAAATAGATAATAAGATTACAAAGATTTCAGCAGGTATGGGAAGTACATGGCATGGCTCATAAATAGCTGCAGTCAGGGGATTTGAGGATGCATTGAAAAGCTTCCCCTTCACAAAGACAACCACCAGACTTGAATTTCAAGTTCTTTCTAACTTCTGTACCCAGTGGTGACACCAATTTGACTTGAACCAAATCCAGCAAACACCATTTTCTATAGTGTGTACATATTTGTCAGGCTGTCACTAGCATGAAACAAAATGCAGAACTGAAAATTAGTATTTGGCAAGCAGGTTATGTCTGAAAGTGACACTGGCCCATAAAAGTACTTTGAGAACCAACTGACTGCAGTCACAGAACACATCAATGCATTCTCTTCAACACAGAGGAAGTAAAGGTCTCTCCATCTACCTTGGATGTCCTTGCACTCTGGGAAGGGTTGTCTTCACAGTCAGGGAAAAAGAGGTGATTTCTTCTTTTAGTTTAAAACATTTTAAAAAAAGATTTAAAAAAATAAACTCTGAAGATTTTTAAGAATTCCTTAAAACATTCACAGAGAACAGATAAAGAAGGTGTTAGTATTAGCTTTCAAAATGTAAAATGTTATATTAGTGCAAAACATTGCTATTGAGGGTTTTTTGTGGCAGTAACTTAGACTGCTTTTGCTGATGAAGCTGTTCAGGTCCCCTGAAAAAAAATACCAGTATCATTGGTGTAATGATAACATATGCAGATAAGCATGTACACATCTAGATAGTTATTTAATTTAGGTCGATTTTCTCATTGTCCCCGTAGGCTGCATTATTTGTGTGATTATAGACCTCTTAATGTAAACTCATAACAAACACAAAAATAGTATGAGCTGGTATCATACCATCGGTTTTTGGGCAGATTGGCTGAGGATATCTGTCTACAAACATAGGGCATGACATTGCACATAAATCTGATCTAAATCTACACAAAATAAAATTAAAGTTAAGACTCTAAATCCAATCTGTTACTATGTAACTCAGTTTAATGGAGTGTTCCTCAGGAAGCTGCTCCAAATACTCCTAAATTATTTTCCCCTTCCTCAGAATAAGCATCTTGATTGTTTAGATTTGGACCACACTGCAGAAGGTTGTCAACATGAGTTATCTTTCTTGCCACAAGCTTGCTTTAGTCAATGCAGAAATCTGACATTACCCGACAAACCCAGTGTTTCTGGTCACCTGAACAAAGCAACCTTCTTAAATGACATTAGCCTTCAGCTGACATACAACCACCAGCAAAATGCCAGGGCGCCTGTCAGTGACATACCAATGTTTTCTGCTCCTGCAGACTCTCAAAGGGACGAGGTAGGTTTGAACAAATTCCTACAACACAACCATGCTGGAGACACCAGAGCAAGAAAAACTATTGAAGACATGAACCTCATCACAGTGGTTTTTTGGTTCTCTCCACTAATGAGGTAAAATATTTCTTTATGCATTTATTTCCACATTTCTGTAAAAAAGAGTGTACATGACCATCAAGCCACAGAAAAGGGCTTTTTAAATTCTGTTCCTCAGCTCTCCATAATGTTTGTTGTTATGTGACTTTCTTGTAGCATACAAACCTGAAGGAAAGAATAAAGTCGTGGGTAGGAGTATGCTCCGGTCACAAGAAGGGTGCTCTAACCTGGACAACCACATACACAAGTAAAAAAAGAAAAAAATCTCTTTTGTCTTTGTGAGCAATCAACAACAATTTTTCTTTTTATTTTATATTAAACTTCATGCAGGGGGTCACTGAGAAATTGAAGGTATTGAGAATCTTTTAGGTTTTCTTATTGAGAAGAAATGTCTGTAATGAACGCAACCAGAAAATGAAAAAAAAATCATGTTTACTAAAGTGTATGAGATTGTATTTAGATTTTGGGTTTAGGGACTATGGGGACAACAGTACTGAAGACGGCTTGTGTTATTTGGGGAAAAGGTTGTGTTATGTCGAGTTTTGCTGATGAAGAGCTTTGGTGATTAATTACCCCTGGTGAGGAGTGGTACCAGAAGACCGATGGATTTCAGTTCGTTGGTACACTGCAGAGTGAGGTGACTTCTCTGTACTCCCTGAATGCCCAATGGATCTTCCCTGACCCATTTGGAGGATCCGTGGGGCGTCGCTGCAAAGGAGCCTGCAGTCTTACCTCCAGTCTGTTGTCCAAAGGGACACGCAGGCATGTAGGAATAATAATCCAGTAAAAGATTTACATAGTCTTTCCTCCATCTCACTCCCCCGCCCAATTTTTCATTTCATATCACTATCCCCTGTTGCCAAGAGGAGTTTATCTATGGTGTTTGATAAGGGAGCACTAAACACATTATACTGCTATTTTAAATGACATCACAACTAACTAGATATTTTAATTGAAGGTAAATAACCAACATTATTGCCTTTTGAATGATAGCAATAGTGGAGAGTAATGGCACCACTGAGGAATCAATTGCTATTTCCCTCATAAACCATAAACCATTCAGAGATTTATAATGCTTTTTTAATGATCAGCCCTTCTAGGTGTCGAGCAGCTCCTCCGAGATCCTGAGTCTTCTGGCTGCTTGCTGAAGTCAACAGGAATGGGGAGCAGGGGGTCTCAGTATCATGTATCTTTATGCCCACCAGGATGAAACTTGTCACACCAGTTACCAGCCTCCAGCAGAGGAAAGCTTGGGATTTTACTGCACTGCTCTGACATGATGTGCCCCAAGCTCAAAAACAAGGACACTTGACTCAACCACTGTTTCATAACCTGCTTAAGAATAAAAATGCATTGAGCATTTGTGTGCATTTCATGCCCTCTTAAGGTAGGTATAGCAAGTAACCTTGTGTAAGTTACCACGTTGATTGCTTGCTTCCTTCTGCATACCTGAATGTGTTCCCTTCAAATTTTATCTGTCCAGAGACTATTTTAACTAATGTGGTATGGTTGGTTCAATGGCATCATATCATGCACAAACATCTGTGGATCCAGAGTGCTGTCAGAGGAAATGTCACACATTCTGTGCTTGGAAGGACTGGCTCCCTTCCCTGGTGCCATGACTCAAGAGACACCATCAGTGTCTCAGGTTTATTTTCTCACCTGGAGTCAATGGCATGTTCATATACTCAGACCTGTGCTGACAAATTCAGAATACGTTACTCATTCTCGTTAAATTCAATGGGATTATCCTCATGACACAGGGCATACAAGGCCAGTCATTACATTTTCATTTTCAACTTGTTTTACTTTGGGTTTGAATCAAAAGTGACTTTTCTAATCTTCAGAGAACACCTATGATGTGATCTGAGCTCATCAATTCTCTTTTAATAGACCAAACTGGTCCATTCAAGGATTATCAAGGATCCTGTGGTAATATTGCAAGAGTTGCTTACAATGGAAATGAATCTTGACTCTGGATGTGGGAAGAGAGCACAGCAAAACCCAGCCAAGACAGATAAACTCTTCCAGCCAGCCAGAAAGGGACCAGATGTTTAAAGATGCGCAGAAATTATTTAAAAATCCAAACTTGGTCTGGTGAAAATCAGAAGTGTTAATCCGTATATACTCATGTCATGAAAAATATTGTTATTAATAGGACAAAAGCATGAACAATAGCCACTGTCCCTCTTTATTGTGTACAAGCCTCTCTAGAGATGAAGAGTTTTACTATGCTCACCTAGGTGGATAATATTCTGGGGTTTCCAACCCATTTCTAAAGCAATTTACAAAGCACATCCGATCTACATTTTGAAGAAAGCAGCCAACCTAACCTGGTCCCACTTAAGCCAATGACAAAACCACCAGTGACTTCAAGGAGGGCAAAGGCAGACCTGTTGTTGACAGGGAATTGGTGCTTATTGTTCAGCCGAGCATGTCGGACTAGCATGTATCAGCTTCATGAGTATCAAAGGGAGTTACTAGAGGAAAACCCTGAATATTTATATGGTAGTGGAAGGGGAGGGCTGATTTTCCCTCTCCCACAAATCTCCACTGTGATATGTTAGCTACACAAACGCACGCAATCCTCTCGCAACTTCAGTGCTTGCAGACCCTCAGATTTTCCTTTGTACCCTCTGCAGTGGAAGTAGCCTGATGGAAAAAGAGGTGTGGGGCATTTCATGGTTCTTCCCGAGTTTACAGAAATACGGAGTCATCTTGAAGAACCAGTGTGGTCTCAGTGGATTTGCTATAGTGCTGCTCCAGGGTGTGTGAACGTGTTTGTGTGCGTGTACAGAAATAATCTGTCCAAATTAGCTCTGGGAGAGCTAGACGGGAACCAGTTACATATTGGGGTTTCCCAGAGATTTCCAGTGAGATCAGAGGAGCTCCCAGAAGGGACTCAGTACAAACAGAACAGCCCAATATTACAGGGTATCTAGTTTCCTGCAGATTTTAATTAAATGGCACCAGCAAGATTTGAGCCTGCATTTTCACCATAATTTACAATGTATTTTTTTTTTCTAGGCAGCACATCAAATCTGTCCATATTACCAGGATTCCAGAAAACAGACAAAGTAACCATAATATACGTCTGCCTGCAAGGAAACTTCAAGAAGTTTCACTGAATAAAACCAATGACTACAACAGAATTGAGATCATCCAGCCCTTAGATAATGGAAATACATCTTCCCATCACATCCTCATGATGTGGCATACAAATCTAGACCTCCGTCTAGGTTTACACCTCGAAGATTTACACTCACCGGTCAGCATTTGAGTTGAGAGGAGCCTAACTGCCATGGATGGCACTGGCAATGTGGGACAAAACAAGGAAAACAAGAGTTGTGGGTATTTGTAAGCAAAGCCTCAAAACACGTGTTTTTAAGAGGTGAGAGAGAATGCAAGTGTGCTTCATTATACGCTTCAGATGATCCAGTCTCACCGCTCATTCAGGTTCTGGGTTTGACAGCTTCCCACTGTATCCTTTATATATCACCCGTTGTGACTAAGCTTTGAGGGGACATGTAATCATTAATCACCATTATGGATTTCTTCCCTTCTCTTGGGTTTGACTTACAAGCTTAGGGGCAGATCCTGCAGCCTTTACTCCTTCCTTCAGTCCTTTGCCCGAGCAATCAGGCCTATTTCACTCACGGAGAGCTTGCAGTGCTGCAGCATCTGTAGCATCGGGAGCCAAGTTTCTTACACCGGCGTCCCATTCAACTACGCAGTAGCTCTTAATCCTTAGCAGGAATTAACAGGAAGTTTCAACACTGCATTATTAAATTAAAAGGTTACAATCTGCCACAAGATGACTTAAGCAGGACTCAGGAGTATATGTCTGTTAATTTTAATGCTCTGTCTCAAAGTACAGAACTCTGGACATTTCCAGCATCATATTTAAAACATGGTACATCTACTAATACGTGATCTGGTGCATTAATGGACCAAATTAAGTTACAGGTATGAATTTTACATAAAACGGATTAATATTATATGTCATGGAGGAATTTTAAATACTCCATCTCCATGCATTTTTAATAGTTATGTGCTCTAATTTAATGTTCCCTGGCATTGCTTTGCTTGAAGTCCCTAAACCCTCCTCCTTCCTTCTCCCCTGCACTCCTCAAGTTTTGCTTGGGATTTTCCCTGCCTGTAAACCAGCGTCCCCAAGTCCCTCAAAAAATGTGTAAAGCCGGAATGAGTCTCCTACACCGAGAGAATAAGAACGCGCTTCACGACCCGAGGAGATGCCAACCCTCCTTGGAAAGGGGATGAGGGGGATGGGAGGGCGGGTGCAGCCGCCTTCGACCGGGTCGGGCGGCGGGGAGCGGCGCCGGTCGCGCGGGGCTGCGCTCCGGAGCGCGGGGACGGCGCCGAGAGCCGCTGGGCGGCGAGTCCCGCCCGCATTCCCGCAGTCCTTCCTCCCCGGGACCGCCTCCTCCTCCTCCTCCTC